>JASGCC010002540.1:0-27943 GCA_030067915.1 Hydractinia echinata
GGACATAACTTGATACCGAACTGAGCTTAGTACAGGTAACTGTGTCACCAACATGCGTATAGACGCAATAGCCTTTTTAAAAAAAACATATCACAACTTTTAAATTCTAAATAAAAAGGACACAAAAACAGCCCATTGTTAACACCAGGTTGAACGTTTATCAACAGGTGAAACTGTGTTCCACACAGTAGTAGAGGCGTAATACCATTTTTTCAAAAAAAACTTAATTGAACGGTTTAAATAAAAAAGCAGAAACAATCCATCTACCCTGTGCAAGCTAACAAAATTATTTGCGGAAGATGTTAATGACGATTAAGGTAAATGTCTTGTAAGGGCGCTAGGACGTATCATTAGCATCCTAAAATTATTGAAAAAAGAAGTGTGTAGCAAGCCCAAAAATGCTATCTTACATTTCACTTTTAGCCCACAGAGTAGCCTAAAGAGTTAGGTAGAGTTAGCGGCGATAGTACACCAACAAATAAAAAAAAAAAATATTGATATACTAAACTGAATAAAAACTTTAAATATGTATGAATAAATACGGCCAAGGTATAGCTAGCTAGCTAGCTTCAGCAGAATGGTGCCTGAAATTCTAGATTCCTAGCTAAATCTTAAAATTGTTTTTAAGATTCTATGACATGGCCTAGAGAACTGAGAAATATAAAGGGTGAAACGTTAAGTCTTCAAAGAAAATCGGAAAGATTGGGAAAGAAGATAAGTGTGTAAAAGCAATGTAAAAACCAATCCGTCCTCTGACCTTGTGGTTGCGATATTCTGATAAACTCGTAAAAGCCCGGCCTAATAATAAACGCCAGGTTGCGCAAACACGTGAAACCGAAGAAAGGTTTCTATAGTCCGCGCAGCTAGCATAACTGGTTTACCGTATATGGGGATATGTTGCTAGGATTAAGCAGGCAAATCTGAAGCGTAGTAAAGGATATTATAGACATGAAAAGAAAAGATAGTTTACATCGGGAGGCGGGGAGAAGCGCATCGAGTTTATTTGCGTACAACGGCAGTTAATACGTCCGGTATATAATATAGACGGTCCGGATAACCTGCGTCGACGCGGGTGGTCAAGTAGTGTGACGCGGGACACATCGTGAAGGTTAATCTACTTGTCATGCAGGTGAAAGGCAGTCTATAAGAGTCGATAATGAAGGCTAACCATTAAGTTGGGACTGTAGAGTTTAAAATAATCCCAACGAACTGTATAAAGTAAAACGGACCTGTCAGGCAACAACCGAATAAATTTATCGGAAAAGTTTTGAAAAGTAAAGGGAGGTGTGTAACGGACACGCGGATGAGCAGCTTAGCTATCATTAATGACCATGTGACAACCAGACGTTGGGTATAGTATATATAGACTACGGGAACCCTTTGAACGCGGAGAAAGACAGTAGGTTGACGGCGTCGAGACACTCTTGGCTTATAAGAGCGGTAAAAGCACACAACAGAAGCATTTGTCGATCATTGTCTAAATCAAGTGAGCGTAGCGCATAAACATGCACATCGTAAGGTGTGTGGGACGTAGAAATTTTTAAATAATGACAGTGTGATCCCTTATGTACAAAAAACATGTCTGTTGTTACATGCTGAGCTAACCGCTTGTACAATTAAACAGAGTTGAACAGGCGTAATACTCATTTGATTCAAAAAACTCATCGCAACTCGTTTCATTTGAAAACACAGGTGCACTCTGTGTGTTAACACTGGGCTAAGCGCTCTATACAGGTAAAACCGTGTTGCTTATGTCGTTAACAACGGCTAGGCTTAGTACAGTTAACGGTGTTGCACATATGTTTAGACGGAATATATACCCTTTTTCAAAGAAAAAACACCGTTGTTAACAATCGGGCTAAGCGCTTCGTACAGTGTGAACAGAGTTGAATAGGTGTATAGCGTAATACCCTTTTCCAAAAAAACTTTGTTCGCAACTTCTGTGTTAATAAACAAACAGAAACGCCTTCGTTTGATACCCCAATTCAGCATAAAAATCCTCAGCAATTTGTATTTTTGGAATACGCTTTTATACAATAAAAAAGGTTAGCTACAAAAACTTGCATTTTCATTAGCGTATAAAAATTTGAAAAATTTTGTTGTTAGCTAGCTAGCTAACTGTATTTATTTGCGCTACTTTTCACTTTTTAGCCAGAGTAGCAACAGCTAGCTTAGATAGCCCCAGGTGTCACTTTAGTAAAAAATCAGATTGGTAAAATAACAAGAGAATAATTGCTGTAAGAGTAAAAAGCTGTTGTATCAACTGAATTGAAAGGCTAGCTAGCTAGTCACTTTGAAATCTATATAAACGTTCGTAGACAAAATCTTAAAATGGTTTAATTCAAGATTTGTATTGGCTAAAAGACGTAACAAATATTTTACGTTTAACATGTAAAAACATATTAAAAAAACAAAAATTAATAAACAGCTTTCAAAGACAAAAATAGACTTACCAACTTCACTTCAACGCCACAGCTTTAAAATGCCCGTATATCTATTTCATATCTTCGACCCGTAAAAATCATTCTGTGGGATTTTGCCGGATTTTTCGAAAAAAGCTGCGCGCAAAACATTGTTGAACAGAAGACAGTACGGAATACGCATGATTTTATAGAGACTAAGTCGATAGGCCCTGGAAAGATCTCAGCTGATGGAGGATAAAATGAAAAAGAAACTTATTGATTTGATGGACGTCAGCAACCCATGCACAGAAAAAATAATTCCAGAAGCTTGTCACGTTTGCCTCTTGCTGTAGAGCTTAAAGCGCTGATCAAGAAACATGTATATGATATTTGTGCTATTTTTGATGAGCGGTTAATGAGAATAAGGATTTAATTTTCGCTTGACGTCAGCAATGGCCCGCCAAACCTTAAAAAATTTTTTATTAAATTTGTATAACTGTTGCCTTCATCTTAAGATCTTAAACGCTGATCAAGAAAATGGGGTATAGGAGGTAGTACTGGTTGACCAATACGTTACGGAAATAGTTGTGTTTAAAGGTTTTTTATGATGAGTTCATAAAAAACCCGTGCATCCGAAAACGATTTTGGGGACCCCAGCGTTTTGGAAAACTTTACCCAAATTGGTCCCAGGTGGTCCCTAGTCTTACCCACGCGTGAAAAAAATTGAACGTTACCACTTCTTTCCATTGTTATTTGCCTCAAGGTTTTAAGTGCACTGTAATGGCTTTCATATAAGATATACTTTCCTTTGGACGTTAATATTATTTTAACGTAAAAGTTTGGTAATTTACAGAAACAATTTTATGAGCGATGTTTTACAGACTTTATCAATGAAAAAGTGAAGAATATAATCACTTTGCAAAAGTGACAGACAGACACACGGAACTGGGATTATTATATGACTAGTCGATAAGGCCCGTGAAAAATCACTTAGGCAAAAGGCCAATAAAAAAATAGGTTGCCTTTAAGATGTTTTTGCTGGACTGTCAGCAGTGCATATACAAAAAAAAATTTCTTAAAATCTTTACAGCAATATGTCAATGGTCAAAATCGCATTAATCCTCCACACAAATCTTACACAAATAAAAAGAACAGCTTTGCAGGTGCAAAATCTAGTTGATAAAAAGTATCAACAACGACACTCACAACTATTCAACACTCAAAACACCCACAAACCGGACGTAAGAACACCGACGTTACAAAACCCGACAGTCACAACACGGATAATAACAATTTAGAAAATAACGCATCCAAAATATGAGACCATCTTTATAAGGATTTATGTTGAAAAACCCTCAGTATTTATTCTGAATATGTCAAAAAGGAGGCTGCAAGAGTCACAAATCAACAAAAATAAGTGCTGTAACAATTTTAAATATTGTCGTTTCCTTTAAAAGCTTACACCAAAAATATGAAATAAGCCATAGTTTGTAAAAAACAATCAAAGTTAAATCTAGGAAAATGATCACACTTGGTTGCATACATCCTCTCCCGCAAAAATTTACACAAATGTAAAAATCAACCAGTTAAGAACACAAAAAATTTTCTTTTAGTATGATGATCCTATACTGCCCTTACCAAACAATTTTAAAACCTAAATGCTCACAAAATCAATAAGCAAAGAATCAACTTGAATCAACAAACATTGCTATTACGGTTCATAAAACAAAGTTTACACAAAATGTAAAACAGATCGTTATTGGAGAAACACATCTTAAATCAACAAAAATAAGTTTCATTCAGCATTATCGTAATATTGCCATTAATCTTCCAAACAAAAAAAGGTTATGAAAACACATCAAAATTTAAAAAATCAGTCATTTCAAGTGCACACAGTCCTCGCGTTATGATTACAAAATATAAAAAACAAAAACAGTTTCAGTCAGAACATTAAGTAATTTATCATCAGCAAACATTTATCCCTAAAAAAGTTTGTAAAAATTCTCAAGAAAAAACAAAAACGTGAAACCATGGAATTTTTTCTCAGGCAGAAATTACACACAAACATTAGTTCTCCTAAACAATAGTTTAATACAAAATAAAGACAAAGTTGTTTATATAGTCTGAAGATGTACTTAGAGTACGAAAAAGCTTAACAAATACATAGCTTTTTAACTTTCAAAACTTCAAGTTATTATTTTTCCTTAAACTATGCGCTAAACGTATTGACTGTTTATTTTTACTTGATTAAAGACCATCAGCTTTAAACAGGCTTTACAGTGAAGTCTGATTCTACAAAGATGGTTTTCTTTCAGTTATATATATTGCATGTGCTTATTCCACAAAAGTTTTACACAAAATTTCAAAAAACGCATTTTTGCAACACGAACATATAAACTGAACTTAAACCATACCATCCTCTCATAATTTTTTTAACCCAAAGTCTCATAAACCCACGTATAATTTCCAAATCCAAATGTAAAAAAACCTGAAAAAAACCTGGCATTTTACATTAGGGCTTGACAAAAGTTAACGGGATGTCAGAAACAAAACAATAAAAATAACTTAACACCACAACACTTTAAATTCTATAAAATTCGTCTCCACTTGGTTTCTATTGCATGTGGTCCCCTTGTAAATGTTCACAGGCAGTAATGTGAAAAAAATATTTCTCTATGGGCAAAAATGTGTCACAGTACCTAAAAGTCGCGAGAAAGATTTTGTGAGCTATCTTGTTACATCATAATTCGTGTTCAAGTAAATATTAAAATTTAGTCTATGTTTCTTATCAAAAACATCATTTGGGTTGCCAGTTTCATTTTAAAGACGCAAACAAATTAAATCTGTTTGAACGGAAATTGACAACTATAATAACAACGGGTAATTGCCTGTATACTCGTATACAATTATAACAAAAAGCTTCCCGTCACGGTAAATTTAAAATTGCGCATCAATAAAAATTCCTAAGTAATGAAATCACTTTATTTATCACATTTCCGTCAAAACGTTTTGTTTGTTAAGTTCCATTCAAGTGGGAGATAAATAAATCCAATATGTTTTGCATTTATAACAGAGTAGACAATTAAGACACGGCCTTAGAATGTAATAAAAAATTAATTACCCGTGACTTTTGTGTATTCGGTTTTATCATCATTACACAAAGGTTTTTATCGAGAACAATAAATAATAATTACGTGCTTTTTAAAAAATTTTTATCAATGGAAAAGCCACAAAAGACCGATAAAAATAAAGTTTTAGAAAAGTGACTGTTCCGCGTGTTCTTAGAAAAAAACAACAATCCACCTTTTGGCCTCTTACAGACACACGGAAACTGGTATTATTGATATAGACTAGTTATTTACCCGTGGATTAACCATAATTTCTTTTTAAAATTTATCGTGCTTTTCTATCACAAAAAATGTTTGTTCAGCAATTTTCATTAGAAGCCCTGAAAAAAAGTTTTAACGAAAGCTCTGGAGGAATCCACTCAAGAAACAATTTAAAATATGATATTATGTTTTATATCACAAAGTGATTTGTTGTGAATTTCAATAAAAAAAGTACGAACAATGAATTAGAAGTTTGAACAAAATAACAATATATAACAACGTTATTGCCTATGACGTATCTGCCACAATAATTTATAACAACACTTCGTCACGGTAAAATTTATATTAGCATGCAATAAAAATTAATTGTTCTTTTCGGTAAACGTTTTGTTGTTAATTTCCATTCAGCGGGATAAATTAAAAACCCAATATGTTTTTCATTATAACAGTAGACAATAGACACGGTGCGTAAGGAATAATTAAAATTAATTACCCGTGACTTTTGGTAATTAAAGTTTACATTCATTACACAAAGGGGTTTTTATGAGAACAATTTAAAAATAAATTAACCGTACTTTTAAAAACAAAATTTTTAAATCCAATTTGAAAAAGCACACAAAAGAACGGAATAAAAATAAAAGTTTAGCAAAGTTGACATGTTAGCCGCGGCTGTTTTTCGTTTTAGAAGAAAACAACACAAGCCACTTTCCTGTTACCAGACACACGGAACTGGCGTTTTTATTATATGATTATACGGAAACTTTTCATGGATTGGACGGAATTCCGAATTCATTGCGATGAGCATTTCTTCCGGGACCTTATTCACCTCCGCAACACACCAAGATATTGGCAGTAGTATATGAGTGTATATTTTTACCGGTTCATTAGTGAAAACTAAAGTCAATACCTTATGCAGATATTATTTAGTAAAAAGGCAATCTTTTCAGATTTGGAAATTTTTAAAAATTTGCACTAAAACTTCAACATCGTAGGTCGCTTCAGATTCACTTCAGTATTCGATTTCTTAAATAAGTATTACTGATTATTACAGTTTGAGTGTCAGTGAATGTGAACTGACGTATAAATGAAATTGAGTGTTGACAATTAGTTGTCAATTAATAAGCTCTTTTCCATATCATATGTTCACAATTAACCGTGGCGGCTCAAAATAAAGGCGCAACATGAAAACGAGGTTTATTATGAACCATTTGAAATTGTAGCGGGAAAGTGCACAAATTACTTAACAAATTTTATACATTTTTTTGTTATTTTTGGCTGCACTTGAGTGCAATATGGATCAGTTTCAAGCACTATTACCTCATACTAAAACAGTTAATGGTTTGAAAGACTTAGGATCGTTGCGTGTTCCCGAACTAAAAAAGATTTTGTTTGTTTACAAGGAGAAACATCTGGCACAAAAGCTGACCTTATCCTTCGAGTTTATGCTGTTTCTGTCGCATAACAAATGATAGGAACACTATTAATATCCCTGCATGTTCAGAAGCAGATCGCAATACTTATGGTATTATAAAGGGAGAGTGTCATAAGGTTCCCTAGGTTTGCAAGCGAAAATTTTTAGTGAGTCTTATTCTGAAAAGATGATTTGAGACATGTCAAGACAAACAAGTACATATAGCTGCCTTTTCTTGACAAGGCAATGCTGTGCTCTATCTATAAATGAAAGTGATGAATGTATTTAACACTACGCCCTACAATTCCTACAATTCGAGGAATACCAATTATCCTCACAATTAGCTATACATATAGCTATCATATACTCATTATTACCTGGTTGTTGTAGATACAAGATAATTATGTTTTGAACCTGGATCTCTCATTTGCATGAGTGTCATAGCCATTAGACCAACCGGGCCTAAATATATACGAAAAACTTTACAGGAGCATACTATGTATGCTTATGGATTTACAGCACACGTAGACTACTTAACTTCTTTTGTGGATATCAAAATTCAATTTTTTTTATTAACTAACTAGACGGGCGTTGACATTGAAATGTCTGGTTAAGTCACAAGTATATAACTGTGTTACCCGCCGTTAAACGTCTGGTAAACAGACTTTTTCGTTAGTTCTTTGTCACTCACTCGAACGTGAAACTTCCATTGGGGGATAACCCCACCAAAGCTTTCCAAGTGTTATGATGTTTATACTGTGACCACGTTTATGACTGTAATACCATAGAACAACAGAAGAAGTTCATAATAAAGAAAGTTTATCCAAGTGGTAAATATTCTTGAGATGTGACCAGAAGATACATTAAACGATCAGCAAAATCAACAAACAAACCAACCTTCAAACGTACTAAGACAATAAAAAACTCATCCAATAAAGACAGTGATCGTTAACGACCAGGTTTGGAATGACCATATCTGGAGTTTTGATAAAATAAATTACCATGATTCTTACCAAGAGACTTTGGACCAGACCAGTAGTGGATACGACGTTATTTTGGTTCCAAGTATGAAAAAACTGATAACAGTGACTCATAGTTTGGAAAACCGGTGTAAAATTTTACTGCACATGGATCAATTTTTATTTTCTAAAGAAAATGCTTTGCTCTGGTATGAATTGATTTCCTTGTTAAGATCCATAATTTAATTTTTAGCACAACAATATTATTGGAAAGTTCCTTGATGTCATCTTCCATTTACTCCTGAAGTATACATATATTGACTAAGGAATTTTGTGTTGAATGAAACTTGGCATATGAATGATCATGAGCTGTTGTATACTCATTTTGTCATCGTTTAAAACATAAAAGGAAGTGTAAACAAAGGCTGCCACACTCCAAACCACAAGAATATTTTCGTTTTTCACCCTTACTACTACTAGCCTCTTTGATTTTATCTATACCCATAACTTTAGAAAATATGGAAATAAGGCTTGAAAGTTAAAATCTTGTGGTAAAGTCTTTTTCTCAGCAACAACACGCTGTGAAAAATAAAATGTTCATAATAAACCTCGTTTCATGTTTACTGCGGCGATACCCCTGTGTATTTTGCGGAACCGGAACAGATATGTCAATAGGCTTGTTGACATTGTCCTTATTTACAGGTTATGATGACGTAATGTTGATTTGTAGCTTATTTTTGTTGACAGTTTCTTAATGTAAACAATATTTATTGACAGTGGGTTTTCTTTAGACGTTTTTACTGACAGTTGGTATGATCTTGGTTCCGTGTTTTAAGGTCTACAATAAACAACTTGTTTGCACTAACAATCAACATCGAAATGCAAGGAATCTAATCCGTCTGTTGCATGCCGGGAAAAGTGATTAATTACATAGTTTAAGTACTTTTCTACACAAATACTTGATTTAACAACTGAGCTTAGAGGTTCTGTAAAAGATTTTGGAAAAAGTCCTTTAAGAGACGGAGGTATTAAAAAACTTAGTGTATGGGGAAAATGTGACACCTTTACCAGCTTTTAAAGTAGTTTCATTGTTTCTTCTGCTGGTAGGTAATTGTTTTTTAAAGCCTGGCTACAATATTTAGATCAAACAGCCAACCATCAATTTTATTTTGTGGGATGAATTTAGTCAGTTTAAAAAGATTTCCTTTTGTTACCTCGGTGTAGCTAAAACGATCGCCCAGCATTATTATTTTACAGAATATGTTATCGTGAATGATCAAAAATGGATTGTAAGCAAAATATGGCCCGCTGTAAAATGATCACGGTCACTAAAACCAGTGACTTTACTTGTGTCCGCGTAAAGATTTTCAGTCGGGTTTATTATAGGTGTAGCTACTTATTTGTGTCTAACAGAAGACAAACTTAGCTGACCATCTGAGAATTTGTTGCAGTTAACTGTACAGACCAATTTTTGTGCAACATAGTATGTTGATTTTGCGCTTAGAACAACGGACACACCACAAAATCAAAATCAATGTCTACTTCTACTTTCTGGCTAGGTAGCTAAGCCACATAAGTCAAGCAACAGCTTAAGCCTGGTTCACATTTGCAACGCCAGCAACATACGCATGCGCAATATTGATTTTGCAAATCTGATGCAAACGCAACACGTTTACACTTGCACATAAAAACGTAAGAAAACATAAACAAAAATTATTTTTAATCTTGAGAATATTTTTGCGTTTGTTGCTGCGCCTGCGTCTACTCGCATTTTCTGGTTCGCAAACGCCAAAATATCAAAACTTTTTGATATCTCGCGTCGAACCTCTGCGTCACAAGTTTTAAGTAGCCTTTAGTAAGGATCAGATTAATGCAAATAACACACAAAAAAGAAACAATAATGTAGGCTATGGTAAAGAGCATTTATACCATAGAAGAAGTGAAATTTACTTTGGCGTATAATTTACTTCGGCAAGTCTTTGATATTACCTGTAGCGTAACTCCTTACTTTGACTAAAAAACGTTAAACTAAGTTTTAAGAAACAACGTGTTCTCTATAGCAATAGACTGTTTTCACCTCGTAGAATAGCTAAAAAAAAACAGGTTTGTTTCGCCATTCTTATTATGATGTTCGTGACGGTTTTGTTTACTTTGTTTTAAGGTATTTGATGCGATGACCATATCTTCTCAATATGCTTTCTTACCACAACTAGTTAAGGTATGTATCATAAAATCATAGGAAGGTGAAAGATTATTAATTATTTACGCCTACGGGTAAACCTTTTTTTCTTTTCTTTTTCTTATTAGACAGTATTTCGCCTAAATAACACGAATACGTTAGTTATAGTTTTAAAAAAAAGTTATTATGTCTTGTTCCTTATTTGACGTCCTTTCGGCTATCCGATTGTTCAGTATCACGAGGACAGTTAAGTAAAGTGTTACCGCTTTTAAAATTAGGAAAGGTCTCAAAATTCTATAAAGTCGATAAAGATAAAGCTTTTATGGTTAAGCATAAATAGATTAGCAAATTTATTATCTTTTTTTAAAAAGCACTTCATTAATACATTAATTCGTACACTAATCTTGATTTCTATAAAATAGAGAATTAAAACACATAAAAGCGTATAAATTAAGGAAGCATTAATTTTTTTTTGAATATTTCTGGAAAAACTTTGTTCTGTAATATAATTTTTTTCATAAACTTTAACCTATGAAGCCTAGGTGTTCTATACCAAACATTAAACTTGCAAGAGTCTTATTACTAATTAACAAACGTTTATTCCCTTTTTTCTTTAGTCCTTTGGAGTATCAGAAATAGAAACAGGTAGGATAATTGTCACAGTAAAGCCGTCAAATAAAATTCTTTGCATTTAAACGATTAAGCCAGTATGAAATGTTAAACCTCAGACAAGTACATATGCGGTAGAAAAATTGGGCAAAAACCTCCCGCAGTTTGACCGCTGTAACCCCTAATAGGAAGCTAATATGAAAAATGCTTCGCATCTTTTAGAAAGGGGACGAAATGGGACTACCTAACGTGACTAAATACGAACCATCTAGGTCCTTTTTGTCGAATATCACAAGCACGACTGAATAGTTTTCAATATTCTATTTCACCTCATTTAATATCTGTTCAATATACCTGAAATTTGTTATAACATCATTATCGTTCCACATCTTAGCTACAACAACGCTATACTAGATCCACTGTCACACAACAAAGCCATTCGAAACCAGATCACCAACAATATTAATAAAATCAAACTTGTTTGATAGTGTGGCAAAAATATAGTCAGGTTATGTACATGATGGATGTTAAAATTATACGTATTATAAAAAAATATACCTATAACCACATTGTAAACATATTTCAAGAAGTTATCATGATATATTTCATTGATATTAGAATTGTGTTCTGATCACAACTCGAAGCGTTCTTACTTGTCTGTACACACCCGAACTTACTATATAAAACTATAACAAGTCTACCGTATATCTTTCAAAACATTTCAGGACGGAAGGTTGGATATATTGTATCAAGCTATTATGTTGCTCGCATGTTTTCCAGGTAATAATAATTTATTTTGTAGTTTTTCAAAAATTTGTAGTTTACGATATAAAAATGTTTAAAAGGTTTATCGTCGGGATTGTTATAACTTTTCTTAATTGAAAGCACATTTTCATCTTTAATATTTGTTTAACTTATTAAACCCTATTAACCCCTGTGTCTTAAAATGTCACAAAATAGATTACCATTTATATTGACGAATCCACCTGTAATTCATATGTTGTTCACCTGTTGTTCACCTGTTATTCACCTGTTATTACCTGTTATTCACCTGTTGTCACCTGTTGTCCACCTGTTGTCCACCTGTTATTCACCTGTTATTTACCTGTTATTCACTATTGTCCACCTGTTATTCAACTGTTGTCCACCTGTTGTCCACCCGTTGGTGGCGGATTTCATATTTCATATTCTCTAAGCAACTTAGATTTTTGGTCAGATCGCAAGTTGCTGATATTTTAGTCAATATCTAGATCAGAACTTGCTTAATTGTTGCTTAATTTTATGGAACTAATTTTCGCAATTTATATAAGAAGGGAAATAAAGAAAATTTTTGTTAAAACTTAACTATTGCAAGTTTAAGATGAATCTCTCGGGGTACTTCGGAATAAAAAAGAAATATTTTGGTATTTTTCTGAAGTGAATATGATTAATTTAGAACTTTTGTTTAATAAGAATAAGCGAATTCAAAGTTTCTTTGGGAATTTTTAATTCCTTGAAGGCGATTTTCATGCATATGTGTTCAACATTACTTAAATCGTTTGAACGATGAATTATATTCGTTATCTTTTAGTTTGTTTTGGGGATATATGGCTGATCGATTTCCCAAAGAACATGTCTTCATACTATCTTCATTCGGAACAGCTTTGTCCACTATTTTATTTGGTTTACAAATAATTTTACATGGGCTGTTATGACAAGATTTATCTGTGGTTGTTGCACTGGTAAAATGTAGATGCTATCCATAACACTTCAGAAAGTTGAAATTGATACATATATCTTATTTCAGAATAACTTACATATCCGCGATTACATTTATAAGCGTCCTTAATGAAAATATTTTTAGAACGTTGTTAGGAAAGGCTGACATCAATAAATCCAGTATTAGGACATTATCAATCTAAGTTTATTGACATTTTAACACTTAATCCTAGGGATGGTTGTGGTGGACAAAGCAATCTTGGCTGACATTTGTGACAATACTAACATGGTACAATTGCTACATTTTACCCGTCCGTCCGTCCGTCCGTCCGTCCGTCCGTCCGTCCGTCTGTCTGTCTGTCTGTTAATTTTTTTCATGTTTTCCTATAAAATGTACTAGGAAAAGCATTTTTATATTTGTGAATATGTTGTGATTTGTTGCTTTTTAGCCTCTTGGAATGACAATAATCATGTCGGCCTTTTCTACAGGATTGGTTATGGGGCCAGCTTTAGGCGGTTAGTAGAAATATCTACATCGAAATAAATATAATTGCCTTTTCAAAAACCGTCTCCAAATATCTGCACTGTCGTTATTGTTATTTAAGGTTATTTATCTTTTCCTGCATTGAAATATGCTAATGTTTTCAAGAAGGGTAAGTCTATTGTTACTCTGTTTTTAATATCTTGTTTTACCTTTTTGAGCCCGGTTAGTGTGAATAAATCCAGGGTTTTTTTTACGGCTCATTTTAACAGGACCTTTTATGGAGCATTGCTACCTGATTTGCGTAGTCATTAATAAAATGGTACCTTAAACTTAAAAAACAAACGAACAAAAAGCAAATTTCCACAGCAAACAAAATATACCAAAAAATGATTCAACTTGATATTGTTTTATAATTTCCATCAACAATCTCTAAACCGTACTTCATTTTAGTGACGTTGCGAAAGTTTAAAGTGATACCATTTGTCTTGAGAATAAATTAAAAATATAGTTGATTTTAAATGTATATAGCTTCGGTCTGCACGCTACAGCTATGTAATTCACACTACAACACCAAGTCCGGTTTTCAGTTGTTCCAACTTTTTGTATGAAAAAAAGAGAATGAATAAGAAAAGGGTCACATAAGGATGTAGGTTATTTGAAATTAGCAGATTATATTACTGAAGAGACCCCGCGTTTACACATCGCGTTTCGTATATTTATCTGAAAAATACGCGTTCCTCAAATCAATTGACCTCTTCCTGAACTTTTCTATTTTTCCTACGTTAATATTCTATTATTAGTTTTTATGTTTTTTAAAATTTTCGATGTAAACATATTACAACATGTTTGGAAGAAACCAACCACTCTCATATTTATTATTTAGATTCTTTATTTGGCCGGTACACCATATTACTTCCAAACCTTGTGATGGCTATTGGATTGTTTATATCTACTGGCATATTTATATTGGCATTTCGAAAAAATTCTCGGTGGGTTGACTGGATATAATTGAGTTGAATTTTTGTGTAGTAATTTTATATCTGACGGAAAAAACAAAACAAAACAAAGAAGAGGAGGTTTTAACGAAAAATTCCAATCTCGAACTTCTTTGTATGATGCCGTACAATCTGAAAAAATGAAGAAAATTAATAAAAAATAAAAAAATTGTATTCTCCGTTTCACATTTGAACTTTAAAAATTATACGTTATCCATTTTGAAATTTATTGGTGATAAAATTAAGCGTATATTTTAGTGACTTTGGAAATAGCTGAAAAAAGGTTTTCCAATGCTTTTGTTAAGACCTTTAGTTCAAATTTGATACAGCCAAGTAATAAATCGATTTTGCCGCAGTTCCGAAAAACAGCACTCGGTAGAGGCTCCTTCTTCTGTGGTCATTGATCTACTAATAGAAATATGTGTAACATTTTATTTCGAAATTAACATTTAGTTTGAATCTGGAGGCTTGAGATATCGCAGACTAAAGACTATTTAAAACCTAATTTCTAAATCGTTGTGTAACGAGAAACATTTTCCATAACATTGCGACTTTTTTTTTTAGAAATACAGACGTTTTAAAGGACAAAAAGCCTTTGTACAAACATGTCACAACTTATGGAACAACACAGATGAATGAAATCATATATTCTCCTAAAATTGCTACTAAACTGCTAATCAAACAAAGCTCTCAGTGGAAACGATTGAAATATTGGATGTCTGATACCACAACGTGTAGATTACTGCGGTATGAAGTATTACTTTATCGGGCAAAATAAATTCGGGTCTAAGTGATGACAGGAAGTTTCTGAGGTTAAATTTGGACTGACAAACAAATAAAGGCCAACGAAAAACTAATACGACGAAAATTTAGGGTCATAAATTAATTTTTACTTAAACGTTTTTATTTTGCATCAATAAAGCTTAATAACTTTATAATTTCAAAACCGGAAAAATATCAAAGCCAGAATTATTCGTGGACCCTAACTGGCGAAAATTTCGGGAGGTGACTAAAATTTGTGCCGACAATAAAATTATGGTGCCTGAGAATTTACGTCGACTTTGGTTGGGTCGATAATTTACGCACCATTCATTGAAAAAAACTGACTGTTTCAGGATTGCTGGCAATATCATTCATCTAAATTCTTGACAAAATTTTAAATTTGACAGAAAACTATAAAATGTAAGCAAAAAGTCTCACAGAAAGGAAATGAAACAGAAAATCAAATCCTCTCCCCTTTGTGTTAATGTTGAATGCTTTGGAAAGTGGTCGTAAACATTGGAATCAAGAAGAGGAAAGGTCACACTCTTGGACATTTGTTGAGATTATTACCCAGTGGTGCTTGATTTTGACCGACATTTGCTTGACAGGGCTTTTTTTGTATATATACTTTGTACTATAATTTAAAAACAGACAAATATTAAAACTTTTAAATACTTTATTTGTTCCAACATATTTTGCCATGGTTTGTAACATTTATTAACAGACAAGCAAAGCAGTTAGTTCCTATTTTAAATCTAAGTTATGTTAATCTTTTATCCAAGGTTCAATGTTATTACACAGATAATTATTTTTTATTTAGTCTTAAAATTTGTGTTATGAGTTGTACACTAGCAGCGATGTTTTACATGCTGGCTGTGGCGTATGAAGACATCTATCCAGTGTTAGCTGCGACAACAACAAAATATAGTAAGTTGTTGATAACCACGGAATTCTTAGTTTTGTGAATTTAATATACTTTTTATCTTCGTAAATGTACCGATTTATCTGATATTATTTCTTCAATTACTAAGTAACTAAGTTTTAGCTTAACAGTTTTGTTTTTATTTTAGTTTTCGACAAAGTTTGTACACCTATATATGCTTTCTCCTATTTTAAGAAAGAAGTGCCAGAAAATTTGAATTCCAGTTAACTAGAAAAAATTAGCGACTTAATTAATAAGTAGCAACGGTTCCCGTGGAGTGTTTGTACCCAGCGAATTGCTGTGAATTCTTTCATGGGCTAGAGACTAGTTAGTTATTTGCCCTGATATTGTTAAAAATATTCAGAAAAATACAAATTTAGCCTAAACCCCTACTAGAATTTTTTTTCTAGCAGTTAATCAATTGTGGTTTTACGGTCACTTTACCTTTTTGGTATTGGTGTTTACAAAGCATCCTTCCTGCATTTCTAATTCTCGCGGCGGGACAAAAAATGCTATTGGGCATAAATTGATCAATTCAATTCATTGTTTTAAACCACAGAAAATACGGACAGTTTCTACAGACTAAAGTTAAAAATATTTCTTTACAAACGCTTGAAATGTAACTAGTGCTAAATACCTTTAGCACTAGTTACATTTCAATCACAACAAGCAAAAATTTGATTTAAATTCTGCCCTTAACGTCAAAATCAATAACTGTACTGTTTAAGTATTGTAAATTTCTGAGATCATATCTACTCACACATGCGCTCCTATACCATCATTTTGTTTGGATATTTCTTCTTCCGCAAAATCAATATTGTTTGTGTATTTGTTGATTTATCTTGAACTTTATTAAGTTATCGCCACGTAAAAGTATATCTAGTATAATCAATCTTGAATATTTTCACTGAAGACTGATAACGACAAATAAGATCCAAAATACTTTCTTATTCGTCACAGGATTTACCTCTTTTAACAGTCAATTTTTAGATGACAAATGAACAATTAATACCTCAAAATATACACAAATAATTAATGCGCATATTCTTTCTGTTTTTCAAACTTAGATGGTTATGGATTCAATACACAGGAGATGGGATTGTCTCTTCTCATAGTGTCATGTCTCATGATACCTATACAAGTACCACTGATAGGAAAAGTAAGATACTGATTTATTTTTCATAACTATTTGCTTTACTTGACTTTCGTAGTAGTCTACTTAAGTATTGCGCTGTCGCAAGTTGCAATATTGTATCGATTTGTAATAACCATCGCAATTTCTAATACCCATTGCAATTTGTGATAAATTGGAGGCAGTTTTGTATTAAAGTTACTGTCGCATTTTGTACTATTCTTTTGTTGCAATTCTTAATAAAGCTGTCGTCGCAATTTCCAACAAATGGTAGCTGAAAAAGCCGATATTTTTTTTATCTTGTACACTGTCTCTTCACATCTCTAACTCTACGATTTCATACAATTAACGTCACAATGCACTAGCGACGACATAATGAAGTTCCAGCTAGAAGCTAGTAATTTTTTTAAAGTGAAGCTAAGGTAGTTCTGTCTTAGTGTTGTAATGAGATTTTTTCACAAACCAAATTACACATTGCAATGAAATAGCTTTTTGTGTTTTCATATAGTTTTCATAACAGCATTGCACAGCCTAAACATGGGCTATAGCTTTTTTTCTCAGACAAAATAAGTTAGTTTCTAGTAAGTTGTGTTTACATAAACTTTCTCAAGATGGACTTTCTGTAGTATTAAGTGAAATGAACATGTACGGGAACCATATAAACGTTCATAAAAACAAAAAATCATTTTGGCACTGAAAAAACTCTCTGTAGGGCATTCCCAGCACCTATATATCCGAGGAAAGTAAAAAGGATTATTGCTACGTATAGAAACAGATTCATATTATTGTCAAGGTACTTTTTTAATAAATGGATAGAACCTATACACCTGAAGGTTGTCCTAACAAAAACATTAGTCGTTGAAAATATGAAAGGTAGTCATTGCCAAAGTAGAAAAAAAGTGAATTTCGGGAAAACAGAAATTATAACCAATTTATAAATAGTACGATGGGGACTGATAGCTAACTAAATTATTTGTAACGCCGTTATGTCTCTTTTTAGTTAACAAGCAAATATGGTTCCAAGAAGGTAAGTCAAACGACAAGATAAATAAATAAATGCAATATTAAAGTATGCAGTGTATTGTGAAACTCAATTCTCCACTGCATTATTCCAACAGGCTTCCTTACTAACTTTCTGCAAAAAATTATCGCATTAAACTAGTGATGTTAATGATGTATCCTCCAATTATACTTTATTATCAATATATATGACAAATTTACAATATGTATTCCGGATCACACTGTACAATCCTTGTATTTTAATGTTGAAGTGGTTATCTCTGATAATCAAAAATTTCCCAATAGATTACTACGTATAGGCTTCAAGTGTTTTAACCCTTAGAATGAGCGTTTGCTTTTTAAAAGACCCTTTTATGGCCAACAAATAATTAGCTTGCCAAATATGATTTACCATTAAGGTGGATAAGTAGAAGACCTAAATGGTTCGTATTCTGCACCGTTGGGTAGCCCGATTTAACCTCTTTCTAAAACATGCAAATCACTTTTCATTACAACCTACTCCTGTAGAGTTACAAATGTTTTTGCCCGATATTCGATCGTGTTTTGTTTACAAAAAAAAGATTAACAGAATCATTAACACAATCCAAGTATCAGTTATTTTAAATTTACTAACGCGGCTATAAAATATTTCATATACATCTAAAATGTAGTTAAATGTTTAGCAATTAACCAGCATCTCAGGCTTTTGTTAATATAATAAACTTTAAAAAGTGAGAGATAGTAGTTACCTGGGTTATAAAATGTATAGTATTTACCTAAACATAATTTAAAGAACATCTAAACAATCAATAACTCCAATCTTTTAATAACATACTAACAAAAAAAAGAAGAAGATGTTTAGTAAGAACCGGCAAAAACAACATAACCCAATGACCTTGAAGTTATAGAAATAACGCACATATTATTTTGATTATAATGTATACAAAATACTTTTTATTTCTATAAAAACAACAGAAAATTATAATAATTTTTTTGCATTGCCGTTCCTGAGTCACAATAAATTTAATTTTTAATGTTCTTTCTAAGGTCTTCATTTCATGTTCCCTCTTAATGGTGTTTTGTTTCCCTATCAATGTATCAATTGCAGTAATCCAAAACAGGTAAGAAATTTTTTTGTTATAATAAATAGTTGATAATAGCCCTCTATAAGGATCCTGTTGAAAGTTCTTATTTAAATTCAAAAGCCGTAAAAGTGGAGCAACTGCTCAACTAGACAACCGCCATACTCTAATGGAAGTACTAAGCAGAAAGAACCAATTTACAATCCTTCAGTAAAGTAAATTTTGAATTCGATTTTTTCCTGACCACCTGTTCACCGATAAGTCAGTATGACAACAAATGATGTCGTATTGAATTTTTTTTCGTTTTTCTGAAGCTGAATAAAATTAATGAAAGGTCACTTAACTTTAACCCAAAAGGGCAATAGGGTAAAAGTACCCTAGAATTTATTACAATGAAAAGCAATAGTCAGTATCCACTGCCCAAAAAGAATCAATGTCAACCTTTATTTTAGAAAGCTGTTTTGGACATGTGTAATCATTACGTCATTACTGACGCGCCTTGCACTTGAAGGAGGATTCGTCACTGTACACGTATTCGTAAATAACTCTGTAACATCCGATCTTGTTGGATCAGCAAATGGATTGTGTATGTCTCTGACGTGCTTAACAAGGTTAGAGAAGATTCATAATGCTACTATTCATCCTTTTTCATACCTTTTAGCTATTTTTGTTAATGCGAGCAATCCGTAGCTGTCATTGGCGAAAAGCCTTTACGAAGGGCTTTAATTAACACAGTATGACTTTTAAATCCCTATCGCAAAAATAATAATGGTACCTATAGATGTAAACAAGTAATATTTACAAAGAACCATGGTCTACAAAGTATAACAAATAGATTATTTTTTTTGACAAGACCTAGTTTTTTAAACAATAAATCTTTAGAAAATAGTCCTCGTTTTTACAACTTATTATCGGGCAAGATGTTGGAAACTAGCTATCATTTGTTTTATTTATCTCTGCTGGGAAGGTTACCCTTAAAGAGCATATGTCGATTTATCGGTTTTGTCAACTAGTTTTAAAAATAGTAAAGTGTTGACTGTGCTAACTCTACTTTATCAGGGGCCGGAATATTTGATTCATTTAATTTTTAATTATCGCATTCAAAATTACTTACTTTTTAGAAGCGTGGCGCCTACATTATTTGGCATTGTATTTTCATGGTCGTTGGGAAACATCAAGGACGTGGAAGATAATGAAACTCCTCTTGGCTTTCCATTCAATCAATACTTCACTTTTTACCTTCTTTCTTTTATAAGCATCTTCAAACGCCTTCTTTGCAACACAGTTCGTAAAAAACAAATGAAAACCAATGGATGAATCTTCAAGTATTTTTGTGCTAATAATATTCCTCGAAATTGTATAATTATAATAGAAAAAAAACGCGACGTAAAATTTTTCCATCTTTTTTTATGTCCAAATTTTGTCTCCATAACTGTCACCGCCATTTTTAAACGAAATCCAGCCTGGTTCGTATATATTTCGTTTCCTTGCGACGTCGTACGGATTTTGCTTTCACAGGCAATAGCTTCTAGATTCTAGATAGATTCTATTTATCTTCTTATTACTTCTAGAACAAAAATTCAGATAATTTTTGTTTTGTTTTTACAACATCATTTTGAGCGCGTTTTCTTTTTTTTTAAAGAGTACTACTTACATGAGATTCCAAGTGAACTTAAATAGGTTGAGTCACTTTGGCTCATGATGGCATTCTGGGGCAGTTCTCATTTTTATCACTTTGGTAGTAGTTTCCTTTGGTTAAATTGAGTGTGACATTTCCATGTAAACCCTTTATTAAAATCGAGACATCTTCACAATGTTGTGTATTCATTTTCTTTCTCGAAACAAATGTGAATAAACATGAACTTTGGATGTGTCTTTTCTTATAGACTATTTGTAGGCGCACTGGAAAATGCTTGAGAATTCACCCGCCCCCCTCAAAGCTATCATCTTAAAATCCCAGACAGCAAGCTTTATATCATAGACTAGCTGGGTGAACCGATATCGAAGGTTAGGTTGAGCGCTTAAGTTCTAAACATATACATATACATATATTCGTCTCTTATGTAAATAACTAAAACAGTCACCAAGATTCTTTATTTTGCAGAATAATTCTTTGTAAAAGTTTTCTTCAAAAAACTAGCTTTTCTGCAAGGTCGGTTTATTAAAAACACAAGCCACAGTCTGCCGATATCATATCATAACAACTATTGTACCGACATGTTCTGTCTCACAAAATAAAGTTCCTTAGCTCGAAATTCTAAAATTAATTGGGAGCAAAAAAATGTTGTATCACCTAACATTAAACAGGTTATCAGTACTCTTATTACATTGACACTCGAAGTTTAGCTTAGCATAAAAAACGTCAAAACATTTTTTAGCAGTTTGTTTATAACGCATCACAAATCTGACTCCACTACTTTCACCTTTAGTTAAAATAGAAGTTGAAGATAACACCAAAAAGAAAAAAGA
Organism: Hydractinia echinata; assembly: GCA_030067915.1. Taxonomy (NCBI): domain Eukaryota; kingdom Metazoa; phylum Cnidaria; class Hydrozoa; order Anthoathecata; family Hydractiniidae; genus Hydractinia; species Hydractinia echinata. The sequence goes on from JASGCC010002540.1 coordinate 21,433, forward strand.
AAGTATCAAAGGATAAAGTGCATTTATACCAAATTAAACAAAAAACTTTAGGTAGCTAAAAGCTGTTAGACTACCTCGATTTTGTCACGATCACGTACATTTTTAGTCAAAAAATTAAAATTAGTTTCTTTAAGATTTGTACATGGCTAAAAATAGTGACCATTTCCATGGCTTACAACATCTAGGAGCTCTGTTCGTTGCATGTTCCTCCGTTGGCATGTTCGCAATTGCGAAGAATTAGATAGGTTGTTCATAAAAATCGATAATCGTGATTGGTTTACTACACGTTAGTAGTCAAAACAAAGGCGATAAATATACGCACGTCGGAGGAAAGTTGATAAAAATGTATCGCCTTTGTTATTTTTTAGCTTCAGGATTTCGTTAATGGTTTAGCAAGACCCGGTTCTTGCAGACAGACAGACAACGGCTATCATTATAGACTGGCCGCATCCTTAGCGCCGAAACGTCGGGTTAGGCCACAAGTAAATATATGACCCAGCGTTGAACATCAGGTTGAGCGCTTAATAAGAGCCATAAACTGTGCCACACATCCAGGCGAAGCGCTTTAGTACAGGTGTACAATATGTCGTAAACCGAGCAAAACGCACATAGTAATTATAGTGTCTCGGGTATAATATATTTTTCAAAAAATAACTTTCCTACAACTTCAGCTGAATTAAAAACACAGAATACAACCTGTGGTTACCCAATCATAGGAAAAACAGTCACATTAATTGTGACACCGAGCTGAGCGCTCTTATTACAGGTAAAGTGTCGCACATCCGTATAGGCGTAATACCCTTTTCAAAAACAGAATCGCAACTTCGGTTTAAATAAAAGCACAGAATACAGCCCGTCATTACCTTGTCCAATAATCACCCAACAATTTTAGTCATAAGAAAGATAATTTAAAAATCGTAACTGTATTTGACTACTTTCACTTTTAGCCAAAGGTACAGTCACAAACCCCCGATGCAGCTGAGTAATAGACGGATTCGTGAAAATAACACAAAAATAAATAATGTTGGCTAGGATAAAAAGCTCTTATATCAAACTGAATAAAACACTTAAAAGATTAGCAATAAATGAGGCTGCTAGCTAGCTAGCTTCAGAATGCTCGCTCGAAATCTTCGTTTGTAGCATAAATCTTAAAATTGGTGTGTTTTAAAATTTGAAGATGGCTAGATATGTGACAATATCTTTTCTTAGCATGTCTAAGCATATAAAAAACAATTATTACAAGAACTAGTCGATAATGCCCGTGGAGAAATCCACTTAGGCAGAAGGGCAATGGAAAATAGGTTGTTTTAGATGTTTTGCTGACGTCAGCAGTGCAGATCCAAAAATAAAAATGGCGAAATTTAGTTTATTCTTGGCCTGTAAGTGTAGAGGTTGAAACATTGATCAAAAATAATGTATAGGATCATGTACTTTTGAGGAACGGCTAAGGAGAGAGAAAAATTTTGCTGACGTCAGCACAAACCCGCCAAAACAGAATTTTTTTTTAGATATTTATATATCCGTTCCATTCATCGTATAGACCTTGAAATGCTGAGGAAGAAATTGTACAGGCATCATGTATCTTTGACAAACGGTTGCAGAGATATTGGGGTTTAAAGGTTTTTTGATGACGTTATCAACCCGTCCATTCCGAAACGGTTTTCGGAAAATTACCCAAATGGTCCTAGGTGGTCCCTAGTTACCCACGCGGTGAAAAATCATTGACGTCACCACCTCGTTTCCAAGTTATTTGGCCTCAAAGTTTTAAGTGCATTGTAATGGCTTCATTAATTTTAAAGTAAGATATTGACGTTAAAGTAGTGTTATTAGCGACCTTAAGCAAAGACGGCGGGGCGGCAATCAGGACGGGATTTCATGGAAAGGGATTGGATCGAGTACGCTTGGGGTCCCGTCTTGAAATCCATATTAAGCAAAAATTTAAACTTTGGACGGCGGGAAACATGTAAACAAATATGGCTACCTTCCGTGACACGAGGAATGCGCTCCTGGTCGCCTATGACCAAAATATGATTAAAGATGATGAATTTGCTTTACTTTTCGATATTAACACTAGCAAAAAATTTAGATTTTCCATATTTGGAAGCACAATACATTTGACTTGGATTTGATGACTTGATGCGGAATGCAAATCAGAATTTCGTTTTTTATCGTTCTGACATCTACAGGCTAGCCCAAGTTTTTCAGATCCCAGAACGTATTACCTGTTCCCAATCGTTCTGTTTTCAAAGGAATTGAGTCGTTTTGTGCACTACTGAAAAGATTTGGCATACCCCATGCAGATACTCTGATATGATAAGTAGATTCGGAAGGCCAGTTCCTGAAATTTGCATGATGACCAATTACATGCTAAACTTCATCTACTCAGAATATGGACATCTGTTACGGCAGTTTTAACCAGCCATGGCTCTCACAGCCAGGAATTAGAACGCTACGCTCAAGTAGTCCATGATAAAGGTGCTGCCTTACAAAATTGTTTGGGGATTTGTGGATGGGACAGTCCGGCCAGTATGTAGGCCTGGCGAAAACCAACGTGCGTTATACAATGGGACACAAACGAGTTCATGCACTCAAATTTCAATCCGTTGTGGCCCCAAATGGTCTTATAGCAAATTTACTTGGACCAATGGAAGGGAAAAAAGGCACGATAGCGGGATGTTTAGCAGCCTCAAATCTCCTGGGAGACCTTCAACAGTACTCCAACACAGTTTATGGACAACCACTGTGTATCTACGGTGACCCTGCCTATCCACTACGAAGTCATTTGCAAGCACCATTTAGAGGACACTTAACTCCACAAAAAGTAAATTACAACAAGAGCATGAGTAAAGTTAGGGTAGCCGTAGAATGGGTTTTCAGTGAAATTTTAAATTATTTTGCTTTTCTTGATTTTTAAAAGAATTTAAAAGTGCAACTTAGTGCAGTTGGTAAAAATGTACATTGTTTGTGCATTACTGACCAATGTTCGCACTTGTCTATATGGTTCACAAACATCGTCCTTCTTCGAATTAGAACCGCCAATTCTGGAGGAGTATATACAGTAAAACAATAAAATAAAAAATAAATGTATGTCAGTCAACTTATACAAAGCAAATTTACAAGTCGTGTAATATATAATAAAATATAAAAATGTATATATATATTATTAGCTTAAATATATAGTTTTAGCTCAATATATTCTCATAACAAACCTTCATAACAAAATATATTCTCATAACAAACCCAAAAGAATTTTGAACAGCATGTATTAATTCATAGTACATAAAACCCCGAACGAAACGAAACAAGGAGCAGTATTCTGCACATTACAACAAAACATCAACTAACTGCATAAATTAGGTCATTATATTACTTATTTTTGGTGTTCATCATTTGTGCTATCAACAACATAAATTGCTGTGTTTGTTCCTGTTGTTTTTGCTGCTGATCCATCATAATTTTAAACATTTCAGTTTGTTGACTAAATATAGCATTATGCTGTGCTAGTTGCAGTTCAAGTTCCTTCTTTCGAACCTCTAACTCTTGTAACTTAACGTCACGGTCTGATTCAGCTTTTTCTCGAAGAAACTGCACGGTATCAGAACCAGAGCTACACCGTTTAACTTTGCCACAATCGTCATCCTCACCTTTTCGCTTTTTGGTCTCTGAAAATGTTTCTAAAGCTTGCTGTCGGAAATCTTCAGCAATTTTTTTGTCATGTTCTGTTTTTTCAGCCTTTTTTTCACTTTGTTGTGAAAACTGAATATTAAACTCTTCATTCGTTCCACTATGTCTCGTATTGCTGCATCAAGTTCTGTTTCTTCAGGACTGATACCACTTGCAGCTTCCTCTTCACGATTCTTCTTCTCATAATTAGTTTTTATTACATTGAATCTTTCACGCACAGCTCGTAAATCTACTCGAAAGACATGTTCCTTCACAGAATTAAGACTTTCTGCAATCATCTTCCAGCTATTGCCTCGTTCTCTGGTTCTTTCTTTATATTGAAAAGGTTCATATAAAAGAATTTCTCTGCATAACAATTCATCCTTGGATTCACTCCAAACCATGACAGGTCTAAAAAGGAATAAATTTGTTTATATTTTGCCAAAAAAGAGAGAAAGCAAGGTCACAATTTTTTTGTTTTTGTTTGAACAAAATAGTGTGTTTATAGCTAGCTAGCTAAAATCTCATAATAAGAGGACCATGTTTTAGAGGGGAACAACCATTGAGAGGCTTTCTGGACAGAGGTTCCTCTGTGCTAGCTAGCTAGCTAGCTAGCCCCTCCAGCGCGGAACAGACATGTTTGCTGGCTCACCTAGCTAAATCCAAGCTTATTGATAGTAAACATCAAAAAATTATAAGGAGAACAGGAAGGGGGCCTGTAGTATGTTACGAGACATGATCTCTTTCCTTTTTTTACCAGTAGTGGCAACGTTTTCATCAGCCATTTTATTTTTTTTGTTGACGCTTTCCTCACTACGTCAAAAGCTTGTGTTTGAGGTGCTCAACTTGAACAGGACGGAGCAATAAGGGGAATCGCCTTATTCTGAGCATGCGTAGTCTTACAAAAATGACGTCATTTGCTAAAATGCCGTTCTTGAGAAGTCCCCGTCGTCTTTGCTTAAGGTCGCTATTAACGTCGCGCCGTAACGTCAGACAATTTAATATTTAAGACATAACATTTTCGGCTACATCAAAGGAAAATAAACACATCCACTTTGCCTGTCACAGACAGACGGACACACTCTCTGTATTATTATAAGAGACTAGTCGATAAGGCCCGTGGAAAAATCCGCTTAGGCAAAAGGCCAATGAAAAAATAGTTGCTTTAGATGTTTTGCTGACGTCAGCAGTGCATATACAGAAAAAAAATGTTCTTAAAATCTTACGCAAAATGTCAATGTCAAATCGCATTAAATCCTCCACACAAATCTTATACAAAATAAAAAGAACAGCTTGCAAGGTGCAAAATCTAGTTCATAAAAAGTTACAACAACGACACTCACAACATGGACACTCACAACACCAATACTCACAAAACCGACAGTAAGAACACCGACAGTTACAACACCGACGTCACAACACGGAGAATAGCAATGTCAGAAATAACGCATCTCAAATATGTACATCTTATAAGTGATTATGTTGAAAACCCTCAGTATTTTATTCTGAAAAGCCACAGTTTGGAAAACATCAAATTTAAGTCTAGAAAAATCAGTCATTTCGGTTGCATACCATCCTCTCCCACAAAAATTTACACAAAATGTAAAAATCAACAGTTAAGAACACAAAAATTTTCTTTTTTAGTATGATGATCAGTACTGCACTTTTCCAACAATTTTAAACCTTAATGTCAAAAAATCAATGAGCAAAAAATAAACTTGAATCAACAAAGATCATTATTTTGGAAATATTGTATACGGTTCGTAAACAAAAGTTTACAGATCGGTTTGTGAGAAACACACCTGAATCAACAAAAATAAGTTCATTCAGCATGTCATATATTGCCATTACCCATTAATCTTCCACAAAAAGGTTATGAAAAGGTCATTTCAGTGCATACAGTCCTCGCTCATTAGATTACAAAATATAAAAAACAAAAACAGTTTCAGTCAGAACATTAAGTAATTTTTTTATTATCAGCAAACATTTTTAAAATTTTGTAAAATTCTCAAGAGAAACAAAAACGTGAAACCATGAATTTTCTTCCAGCAAAAATGACATCACATACAGTTAGCTCTCCCCAACAATAGCTTATAATACGAATATAAAAAAATCAGCTTATACAACAGCTTACAGTGAAGGCTGATTCTACAAAAATTTGTTCTTTCAGTATATATATTGCATGTGGTCTATTTCCACAAAAGTTTACACAAAATTTCAAAAAACAGCATTTTGCAACACGAACAATATAAACTGACAACCTCTCATAAATGTTTTTAACCCAAAGTCATAAACCCACGTAAACTTCCAATCAAATGTCAAAAAACCTGTAAAAAAACCTGGCATTTTACATGCAGGCTGACAAAAGTTTAACAGGATGTCGGGAACAAAACAATAAAAAATAACTTAACACACATACTTTAAATTATATAAAATTTGTTCCACTTGTCATATTGTGGTCCCCTTGTGGTAGTAAATAGCCCATATTGCATTTTTCATTCCTTCCACGTCACCAACATTATTTTTGATTGCCTCACCATAATAATTTTGGATCTGGTCAATAACAACATCCGTCAATCTACCAGCGCCACCAACTGATTTACCATCTTGTAGCTTCATACCGCTTTTTTTTTGTTTAAACTTTCTTAAAGCTGTTCCCATTCTTTTCTGAATATGGCCCACACCATTCTTCTTTCACTACTGTGTAACTTGGGCCATATATCCTTAAAAAATCATCTCTCACTTTGCCAAAAAGTTCCAGTGTCTCCGTCACCAATGAGAGTAGTGTACTTCAATGACCGTGAGTCAATCGATCGCAAAAACATTTCACGAGCACCACTAGCTTCCA
>JASGCC010002541.1:0-27930 GCA_030067915.1 Hydractinia echinata
GAGAAGAGATATATCAATGTCAATTAAAAAGAAAAATGTTATTCTTAGAGTCCGATTCATCCTCATTTTATCACATAGTATTTATAAAGGTTCAAAGTCCGCCAAAATCAGTTCAATCAAGCTCCACAGTCAATTTTTCAATGTTAAAATTGCGATGAAACCTGAGTAATATCAAGGACAGGAAAGAGCAGGGAGAGCAGAAAAACAGGGGAAAGAGCCAGGGGAAGAAGATTTTGTTAAAGAGGAGAGGGGGAGAAGGAGGGAAGGAAGGCAAGGGAAGTCACAAAGAAAGAAGAGGGGGGGAGAGGGAGGAAAAGGAAAAGAGGAGTAGAGAGGGGAGGGAAGCAGCACAAGAGGAGGAAAGAGCAAGGGAGAAGAAGAGAGAAAAAAGAAGAGAGCAGCGAAGCAGAGAGAAAGGAACAGAAGGAGGAGGGGAGGAGAGGGAAGGAGGCACCAGGCAGAGGCCAAGGGGCAGAGCGGGAGAAGGAAGGAGGAGAGGCACAGGGGGAGCAAGGGACGAGGAGGAGCAGGGAAGGAGCAGAAGAGGGAGGAGAGGGGCCCAGAAGCAAGGAGCAAGGAACACAGGCAGGAAAAGGCAGCAGGAAGCAAGGAGAGGAGCAGGGACAGGAGGGACAAGGGACAGAAGAACAGGGACAGGGAAAGCAGCACAAGAAGGGCAAACAGCAGACACAGAAGGCAGAAAAGGAGAGAGGGAAAGAGAAGAGACAGAGAGAGAGAGGGGGGGAAGCAGAGCAGGGCAGAAAGCAGCCAAAGGGGGGCAACAGGAGAGGAGCAGCGAGAGAGGAGAGAGGGGCAGGAAGGGACAGCAGGGAACAAGAGGCAGAGGAGGACAAGGAGAGAGGAGGGAGGAAGCAAGGAAGGAAGGAGAAAACAGCAGCAAGGCAGGAGACAAGCAGGAGGGGGAAGGGGCAGAGCATCAGGGGCAAGAAGCAGGACAGACAGTCAGCAAGAGCAGAAAGAAAGACAGAGAGCAGGGGCAGGCAGAACAAGGAGCGAAGGAGAAGAGGGAGAGAAGCAGAGGCAGAAGGAAGGAGGGAGGCAGGGGGGAGAGGAAAAGAGAGAAAGAGGGAAGAGGACAGGCAGAGAGAGATCAGCAGGGGCAAAGGCAGGGGAGGGAAGAGAAGGGGGCAGAAGAACGACACAGGCAGAAAGGGGGGGGGGGCGAGGGCAGACAGAAGGGGGAGGCAGACAGTAGGGGAAAGGAGAGAGGAGCAGCAGGGGCAGGAGGGGGGCACAGGCAGGACAGGGAGAGACAGAAGGAAGGGGCAGAGGGGAGAAGGAGAGGGGGAAGAGCAAGGGAGGCAGCAGCGCAGAGCAAGGCGAAAAGAACAGGAAGGAGGTCAAGGGGCGGAGGGGGCAAGGAGCGGAGGGAGGGCAGGAGAGGAAAGGGCAGGCAGCAGGGAGGACAGAGGCAGCAAGAGAAGGGGAGGAAGCAAGAAATCACAGCAGGAGGGGAGACAAGGGCAGCAGAGGAGCAAACAGGGCAGGGGAGGGACAAAGAGGGGCAGAGAATCAAGGATACCACTATAAGGAAGGAGGGCAAAATCAAGCAGGGTAGGGCAGAGCAAGGCAGGGAAAAAAAAAAGGAGGAGAAGGGGGGCAGAGAGAAGAGGAGGCACGCAGGGCAAGCCAGAGGCAGGAGGCAAGGAGTCAAGGCAACAGAAAGGCAAGAAAGTCTTTACAGCAGCGGGAGCAGAGAGCAAAGACAGCATCAGGCATAAGCAGCAAGGAGGGAAGCAGGGAGACAGCATCAGGGGGGCCAGCGAACAAGAAGAGCGAAAGGGCAAGAAGGGAGGGAGGAAGAAGCGGGCAAGCAGGGAGGGGAGGGACAGAAAGGCCAAGAGGCAACAATAAAGGGGACCAGCAAGAGAAGCCAAGGAGGACAGGAGAGGCAGAAAGACAGAAAAAGCAGCAAGAAGCAGCAGGCAGAAGGGGGCAGAGGACAAGAAGAAGGTCATGAAGGGGACAAGCAGCAGGAGAAAGGAGGGGGCAAGCAGCAGGGAAAGCAGGGGGGAGCAGGAAGAGGTCAGCAGCAGGGGGAAGGGGATGAGTGCACAGCAGAGCCCCCAGGAGGGGAGGACAAGGGCAGAGGAGAAAACAGGAGGGGAAAGAGTGAGGGGAACAGCAAGAGGAGACAGGGGCAGAAGGGGCAGGGGCAGGTCAAGGGACAGGGAGAAAGGAGCAAGCAAGCAGAGAGAGAGGGGAGAAGGGGGGCAAGGAGAGTAAGAGAGAGAGGCAGCAAGGCACAAGGAGAACAGGGAGCAGGGGACTAAGAAGAAGAGGGGGGAGCAGAGGGGGCAGGCACCAGCAGAGAGAGCACCAGGAGGAAGCAGAGCAAGCAAGAAGGGAGGGGAGGAGGGACAGAGGGAGGAAGGAAAAGAAAGAGCAGGAAGCACACAACGGGGCAAGAAAAAGGAGGGGACAGGCACAGGGAAGGCAAAAGCAGCAACAAGCCAGGCAGAGAGGGGCCACAGGGAGGCAGGCCAAGCAGAAGCAAGGCAATCAAGCAGGGGGCAAGGAGAGACTAAAGGCAAGCAAGGGGACAAGCAAGACAAAGGCAGGCAAGAAGAGCAGGCAGGGACGGAGACAGGGGGAGGCAGGGAGCAGCAGGGAGGGAGAGAAGAGGCAAAGGGGAGGAAGAGAGAGAGGGACAGAAAAAAAAAGGAAGAGGGGGGGAGAAGAAAGACAGGGGAGGGGAGAGGGCAGAAGAGTCAAAGCAAAAGGGCAAGAGGGAAAGGCAGAGAAGGAGGGCGAGGGAGCAGGGACATGAGGGGCAGAGAAAGGAAAGAGAGGAGGGCAGAGGAAAAAATATCGCATAATACATGTTGTAAGAAAATGTGACCAACCGTTGTAACTCAAACGGATTGATACCGTTAGAAAAAACAGATGAAAAATGTAATGTTATTGAAAACTGTCTTTATTTGCTTCAGCGACGCCGCGTAAACGGCTTAGGATTGGTCCACAGTAACAAAATTGACTTATTTATCTAAATTTTTAAAATAAAGCGCTAACCACAGCGCCAGTGTCAATTGCTGAGTTCCAGCAATCATGTCAAATTAAGAAGAATGTTATTTCTTGGAGTCCAATTGTCTCATTTATCACATTTATAAGGTCAAAGTCCAAAATTCAGTTCAATTAAGTCCCACAGTCAATGCGTTTCACTGTTAAAAGCGATGCAACCTAGTAATATCAGAAAAATATGCTAAATACATGTTGGTACGAAATATGTGACGCAAACCGTGTAACTCAAACGGACTGATACCGTTAGAAAGTCAATGAAATGTAGTTTTTGAAACTGTCTTAATTTTCTTCAGCGCCGCGCTATATACGGCTAGGATTGGTCCCACAGTAAAAAATGACTTATTTACTAATTTTAAATAAAAGCGCTACCACAGCGCCCAGTGTAACGCTGAGTTCAGCAATCATGTCAAAATTAAAGAGAAATGTTATTTCTTGGAGTCCCAATTGGTCTCAATTATCGCATTTATAAGGTCAAAGTCCAAAATCAGTTTCAATTAAGTCCCACAGTCAATTCGTTTCACTGTTAAAAGCGATGCAACCTAGTAATATCAGAAAAATATCGCTAAATACATGTTGGTACGAATATGTGACGCAACCGTTGTAACTCAAACGGATTGATACCGTTAGAAAGTCAATGAAATGTAGTTTTTGAAACTGTCTCTATTTCTTTCAGCGCGCGCTAACGGCTAGGATTGGTCCCACAGTAAAAATGACTTATTTATCTAAATTTTTAAAATAAAGCGCTACCACAGCGCCCAGTGTAATCGCTGAGTTCCAGCAATCATGTCAAATTAAGAAGAATGTTATTTCTTGGAGTCCAATTGTCTCATTTATCACATTTATAAGGTCAAAGTCCAAAATCAGTTCAATTAAGTCCACAGTCAATCGTTTCACTGTTAAAAGCGATGCAACCTAGTAATATCAGAAAAATATCGCTAAATACATGTTGGTACGAATATGTGACGCAACCGTTGTAACTCAAACGGATTGATACCGTTAGAAAGTCAATGAAATGTAGTTTTTGAAACTGTCTCTATTTCTTCAGCGCGCGCTAACGCTAGGATTGGTCCCCACAGTAAAAAATGACTTATTTATCTAAATTTTAAATAAAGCGCTACCACAGCGCCCAGTGTAATTGCTGAGTTCCAGCAATCATGTCAAATTAAGAAGAATGTTATTTCTTGAGTCCAATTGTCTCATTTATCACATTTATAAGGTCAAAGTCCCAAAATCAGTTCAATTAAGTCCCACAGTCAATCGTTTCACTGTTAAAAGCGATGCAACCCTAGTAATATCAGAAAAATATCGCTAAATACATGTTGGTACGAATATGTGACGCAACCGTTGTAACTCAAACGGATTGATACCGTTAGAAAGTCATGAAATGTAGTTTTTGAAACTGTCTCTATTTCTTCAGCGCGCGCTAACGCTAGGATTGGTCCCACAGTAAAAATTGACTTATTTATCTAAATTTTTAAATAAAGCGCTACCACAGCGCCCAGTGTAATTGCTGAGTTCCAGCAATCATGTCAAATTAAGAAGAATGTTATTTCTTGGAGTCCAATTGTCTCATTTATCACATTTATAAGGTCAAAGTCCAAAATCAGTTCAATTAAGTCCCACAGTCAATCGTTTCACTGTTAAAAGCGATGCAACCTAGTAATATCAGAAAAATATCGCTAAATACATGTTGGTACGAATATGTGACGCAACCGTTGTAACTCAAACGGACTGATACCGTTAGAAAGTCAATGAAATGTAGTTTTTTAAAACTGTCTCTATTTCTTCAGCGCGCGCTAACGGCTAGGATTGGTCCCACAGTAAAAAATGACTTATTTATCTACATTTTTAAATAAAGCGCTACCACAGCGCCCAGTGTAATCGCTGAGTTCCAGCAATCATGTCAAATTAAGAAGAATGTTATTTCTTGGAGTCCAATTGTCTCATTTATCACATTTATAAGGTCAAAGTCCAAAATCAGTTCAATTAAGTCCCACAGTCAATCGTTTCACTGTTAAAAGCGATGCAACCTAGTAATATCAGAAAAATATCGCTAAATACATGTTGGTACGAATATGTGACGCAACCGTTGTAACTCAAACGGATTGATACCGTTAGAAAGTCAATGAAATGTAGTTTTTGAAACTGTCTCTATTTCTTCAGCGCGCGCTAACGGCTAGGATTGGTCCCACAGTAAAAAATGACTTATTTATCTAAATTTTTAAATAAAGCGCTACCACAGCGCCCAGTGTAATTGCTGAGTTCCAGCAATCATGTCAAATTAAGAAGAATGTTATTTCTTGGAGTCCAATTGTCTCATTTATCACATTTATAAGGTCAAAGTCCAAAATCAGTTCAATTAAGTCCCACAGTCAATCGTTTCACTGTTAAAAGCGATGCAACCTAGTAATATCAGAAAAATATCGCTAAATACATGTTGGTACGAATATGTGACGCAACCGTTGTAACTCAAACGGACTGATACCGTTAGAAAGTCAATGAAATGTAGTTTTTGAAACTGTCTCTATTTCTTCAGCGCGCGCTAACGGCTAGGATTGGTCCCACAGTAAAAAATGACTTATTTATCTAAATTTTTAAATAAAGCGCTACCACAGCGCCCAGTGTAATCGCTGAGTTCCAGCAATCATGTCAATTAAGAAGAATGTTATTTCTTGGAGTCCAATTGTCTCATTTATCACATTTATAAGGTCAAAGTCCAAAATCAGTTCAATTAAGTCCCACAGTCAATCGTTTCACTGTTAAAAGCGATGCAACCTAGTAATATCAGAAAAATATCGCTAAATACATGTTGGTACGAATATGTGACGCAACCGTTGTAACTCAACGGATTGATACCGTTAGAAAGTCAATGAAATGTAGTTTTTGAAACTGTCTCTATTTCTTCAGCGCGCGCTAACGGCTAGGATTGGTCCCACAGTAAAAAATGACTTATTTATCTAAATTTTTAAATAAAGCGCTACCACAGCGCCCAGTGTAATTGCTGAGTTCCAGCAATCATGTCAAATTAAGAAGAATGTTATTTCTTGGAGTCCAATTGTCTCATTTATCACATTTATAAGGTCAAAGTCCAAAATCAGTTCAATTAAGTCCCACAGTCAATCGTTTCACTGTTAAAAGCGATGCAACCTAGTAATATCAGAAAAATATCGCTAAATACATGTTGGTACGAATATGTGACGCAACCGTTGTAACTCAAACGGATTGATACCGTTAGAAAGTCAATGAAATGTAGTTTTGAAACTGTCTCTATTTCTTCAGCGCGCGCTAACGGCTAGGATTGGTCCCACAGTAAAAAATGACTTATTTATCTAAATTTTTAAATAAAGCGCTACCACAGCGCCCAGTGTAATTGCTGAGTTCCAGCAATCATGTCAAATTAAGAAGAATGTTATTTCTTGGAGTCCAATTGTCTCATTTATCACATTTATAAGGTCAAAGTCCAAAATCAGTTCAATTAAGTCCCACAGTCAATCGTTTCACTGTTAAAAGCGATGCAACCTAGTAATATCAGAAAAATATCGCTAAATACATGTTGGTACGAATATGTGACGCAACCGTTGTAACTCAAACGGATTGATACCGTTAGAAAGTCAATGAAATGTAGTTTTTGAAACTGTCTCTATTTCTTCAGCGCGCGCTAACGGCTAGGATTGGTCCCACAGTAAAAAATGACTTATTTATCTAAATTTTTAAATAAAGCGCTACCACAGCGCCCAGTGTAATCGCTGAGTTCCAGCAATCATGTCAAATTAAGAAGAATGTTATTTCTTGGAGTCCAATTGTCTCATTTATCACATTTATAAGGTCAAAGTCCAAAATCAGTTCAATTAAGTCCCACAGTCAATCGTTTCACTGTTAAAAGCGATGCAACCTAGTAATATCAGAAAAATATCGCTAAATACATGTTGGTACGAATATGTGACGCAACCGTTGTAACTCAAACGGATTGATACCGTTAGAAAGTCAATGAAATGTAGTTTTTGAAACTGTCTCTATTTCTTCAGCGCGCGCTAACGGCTAGGATTGGTCCCACAGTAAAAAATGACTTATTTATCTAAATTTTTAAATAAAGCGCTACCACAGCGCCCAGTGTAATCGCTGAGTTCCAGCAATCATGTCAAATTAAGAAGAATGTTATTTCTTGGAGTCCAATTGTCTCATTTATCACATTTATAAGGTCAAAGTCCAAAATCAGTTCAATTAAGTCCCACAGTCAATCGTTTCACTGTTAAAAGCGATGCAACCTAGTAATATCAGAAAAATATCGCTAAATACATGTTGGTACGAATATGTGACGCAACCGTTGTAACTCAAACGGACTGATACCGTTAGAAAGTCAATGAAATGTAGTTTTTGAAACTGTCTCTATTTCTTCAGCGCGCGCTAACGGCTAGGATTGGTCCCACAGTAAAAAATGACTTATTTATCTAAATTTTTAAATAAAGCGCTACCACAGCGCCCAGTGTAATGCTGAGTTCCAGCAATCATGTCAAATTAAGAAGAATGTTATTTCTTGGAGTCCAATTGTCTCATTTATCACATTTATAAGGTCAAAGTCCAAAATCAGTTCAATTAAGTCCCACAGTCAATCGTTTCACTGTTAAAAGCGATGCAACCTAGTAATATCAGAAAAATATCGCTAAATACATGTTGGTACGAATATGTGACGCAACCGTTGTAACTCAAACGGATTGATACCGTTAGAAAGTCAATGAAATGTAGTTTTTGAAACTGTCTCTATTTCTTCAGCGCGCGCTAACGGCTAGGATTGGTCCCACAGTAAAAATGACTTATTTATCTAAATTTTTAAATAAAGCGCTACCACAGCGCCCAGTGTAATCGCTGAGTTCCAGCAATCATGTCAAATTAAGAAGAATGTTATTTCTTGGAGTCCAATTGTCTCATTTATCACATTTATAAGGTCAAAGTCCAAATCAGTTCAATTAAGTCCCACAGTCAATCGTTTCACTGTTAAAAGCGATGCAACCTAGTAATATCAGAAAAATATCGCTAAATACATGTTGGTACGAATATGTGACGCAACCGTTGTAACTCAAACGGATTGATACCGTTAGAAAGTCAATGAAATGTAGTTTTTGAAACTGTCTCTATTTCTTCAGCGCGCGCTAACGGCTAGGATTGGTCCCACAGTAAAAAATGACTTATTTATCTAAATTTTTAAATAAAGCGCTACCACAGCGCCCAGTGTAATTGCTGAGTTCCAGCAATCATGTCAAATTAAGAAGAATGTTATTTCTTGGAGTCCAATTGTCTCATTTATCACATTTATAAGGTCAAAGTCCAAAATCAGTTCAATTAAGTCCCACAGTCAATCGTTTCACTGTTAAAAGCGATGCAACCTAGTAATATCAGAAAAATATCGCTAAATACATGTTGGTACGAATATGTGACGCAACCGTTGTAACTCAAACGGATTGATACCGTTAGAAAGTCAATGAAATGTAGTTTTTGAAACTGTCTCTATTTCTTCAGCGCGCGCTAACGGCTAGGATTGGTCCCACAGTAAAAAATGACTTATTTATCTAAATTTTTAAATAAAGCGCTACCACAGCGCCCAGTGTAATCGCTGAGTTCCAGCAATCATGTCAAATTAAGAAGAATGTTATTTCTTGGAGTCCAATTGTCTCATTTATCACATTTATAAGGTCAAAGTCCAAAATCAGTTCAATTAAGTCCCACAGTCAATCGTTTCACTGTTAAAAGCGATGCAACCTAGTAATATCAGAAAAATATCGCTAAATACATGTTGGTACGAATATGTGACGCAACCGTTGTAACTCAAACGGATTGATACCGTTAGAAAGTCAATGAAATGTAGTTTTTGAAACTGTCTCTATTTCTTCAGCGCGCGCTAACGGCTAGGATTGGTCCCACAGTAAAAATGACTTATTTATCTAAATTTTTAAATAAAGCGCTACCACAGCGCCCAGTGTAATTGCTGAGTTCCAGCAATCATGTCAAATTAAGAAGAATGTTATTTCTTGGAGTCCAATTGTCTCATTTATCACATTTATAAGGTCAAAGTCCAAAATCAGTTCAATTAAGTCCCACAGTCAATCGTTTCACTGTTAAAAGCGATGCAACCTAGTAATATCAGAAAAATATCGCTAAATACATGTTGGTACGAATATGTGACGCAACCGTTGTAACTCAAACGGACTGATACCGTTAGAAAGTCAATGAAATGTAGTTTTTGAAACTGTCTCTATTTCTTCAGCGCGCGCTAACGGCTAGGATTGGTCCCACAGTAAAAAATGACTTATTTATCTAAATTTTTAAATAAAGCGCTACCACAGCGCCCAGTGTAATTGCTGAGTTCCAGCAATCATGTCAAATTAAGAAGAATGTTATTTCTTGGAGTCCAATTGTCTCATTTATCACATTTATAAGGTCAAAGTCCAAAATCAGTTCAATTAAGTCCCACAGTCAATCGTTTCACTGTTAAAAGCGATGCAACCTAGTAATATCAGAAAAATATCGCTAAATACATGTTGGTACGAATATGTGACGCAACCGTTGTAACTCAAACGGATTGATACCGTTAGAAAGTCAATGAAATGTAGTTTTTGAAACTGTCTCTATTTCTTCAGCGCGCGCTAACGGCTAGGATTGGTCCCACAGTAAAAAATGACTTATTTATCTAAATTTTTAAATAAAGCGCTACCACAGCGCCCAGTGTAATTGCTGAGTTCCAGCAATCATGTCAAATTAAGAAGAATGTTATTTCTTGGAGTCCAATTGTCTCATTTATCACATTTATAAGGTCAAAGTCCAAAATCAGTTCAATTAAGTCCCACAGTCAATCGTTTCACTGTTAAAAGCGATGCAACCTAGTAATATCAGAAAAATATCGCTAAATACATGTTGGTACGAATATGTGACGCAACCGTTGTAACTCAAACGGATTGATACCGTTAGAAAGTCAATGAAATGTAGTTTTTGAAACTGTCTCTATTTCTTCAGCGCGCGCTAACGGCTAGGATTGGTCCCACAGTAAAAAATGACTTATTTATCTAAATTTTAAATAAAGCGCTACCACAGCGCCCAGTGTAATTGCTGAGTTCCAGCAATCATGTCAAATTAAGAAGAATGTTATTTCTTGGAGTCCAATTGTCTCATTTATCACATTTATAAGGTCAAAGTCCAAAATCAGTTCAATTAAGTCCCACAGTCAATCGTTTCACTGTTAAAAGCGATGCAACCTAGTAATATCAGAAAAATATCGCTAAATACATGTTGGTACGAATATGTGACGCAACCGTTGTAACTCAAACGGACTGATACCGTTAGAAAGTCAATGAAATGTAGTTTTTGAAACTGTCTCTATTTCTTCAGCGCGCGCTAACGGCTAGGATTGGTCCCACAGTACAAAATGACTTATTTATCTAAATTTTTAAATAAAGCGCTACCACAGCGCCCAGTGTAATCTGCTGAGTTCCAGCAATCATGTCAAATTAAGAAGAATGTTATTTCTTGGAGTCCAATTGTCTCATTTATCACATTTATAAGGTCAAAGTCCAAAATCAGTTCAATTAAGTCCCACAGTCAATCGTTTCACTGTTAAAAGCGATGCAACCTAGTAATATCAGAAAAATATCGCTAAATACATGTTGGTACGAATATGTGACGCAACCGTTGTAACTCAAACGGATTGATACCGTTAGAAAGTCAATGAAATGTAGTTTTTGAAACTGTCTCTATTTCTTCAGCGCGCGCTAACGGCTAGGATTGGTCCCACAGTAAAAATGACTTATTTATCTAAATTTTTAAATAAAGCGCTACCACAGCGCCCAGTGTAATTGCTGAGTTCCAGCAATCATGTCAAATTAAGAAGAATGTTATTTCTTGGAGTCCAATTGTCTCATTTATCACATTTATAAGGTCAAAGTCCAAAATCAGTTCAATTAAGTCCCACAGTCAATCGTTTCACTGTTAAAAGCGATGCAACCTAGTAATATCAGAAAAATATCGCTAAATACATGTTGGTACGAATATGTGACGCAACCGTTGTAACTCAAACGGATTGATACCGTTAGAAGTTCAATGAAATGTAGTTTTTGAAACTGTCTCTATTTCTTCAGCGCGCGCTAACGGCTAGGATTGGTCCCACAGTAAAAAATGACTTATTTATCTAAATTTTTAAATAAAGCGCTACCACAGCGCCCAGTGTAATTGCTGAGTTCCAGCAATCATGTCAAATTAAGAAGAATGTTATTTCTTGGAGTCCAATTGTCTCATTTATCACATTTATAAGGTCAAAGTCCAAAATCAGTTCAATTAAGTCCCACAGTCAATCGTTTCACTGTTAAAAGCGATGCAACCTAGTAATATCAGAAAAATATCGTTAAATACATGTTGGTACGAATATGTGACGCAACCGTTGTAACTCAAACGGATTGATACCGTTAGAAAGTCAATGAAATGTAGTTTTTGAAACTGTCTCTATTTCTTCAGCGCGCGCTAACGGCTAGGATTGGTCCCACAGTACAAAATGACTTATTTATCTAAATTTTTAAATAAAGCGCTACCACAGCGCCCAGTGTAATTGCTGAGTTCAAGCAATCATGTCAAATTAAGAAGAATGTTATTTCTTGGAGTCCAATTGTCTCATTTATCACATTTATAAGGTCAAAGTCCAAAATCAGTTCAATTAAGTCCCACAGTCAATCGTTTCACTGTTAAAAGCGATGCAACCTAGTAATATCAGAAAAATATCGCTAAATACATGTTGGTACGAATATGTGACGCAACCGTTGTAACTCAAACGGATTGATACCGTTAGAAAGTCAATGAAATGTAGTTTTTGAAACTGTCTCTATTTCTTCAGCGCGCGCTAACGGCTAGGATTGGTCCCACAGTACAAAATGACTTATTTATCTAAATTTTTAAATAAAGCGCTACCACAGCGCCCAGTGTAATTGCTGAGTTCAAGCAATCATGTCAAATTAAGAAGAATGTTATTTCTTGGAGTCCAATTGTCTCATTTATCACATTTATAAGGTCAAAGTCCAAAATCAGTTCAATTAAGTCCCACAGTCAATCGTTTCACTGTTAAAAGCGATGCAACCTAGTAATATCAGAAAAATATCGCTAAATACATGTTGGTACGAATATGTGACGCAACCGTTGTAACTCAAACGGATTGATACCGTTAGAAAGTCAATGAAATGTAGTTTTTGAAACTGTCTCTATTTCTTCAGCGCGCGCTAACGGCTAGGATTGGTCCCACAGTAAAAATGACTTATTTATCTAAATTTTTAAATAAAGCGCTACCACAGCGCCCAGTGTAATTGCTGAGTTCCAGCAATCATGTCAAATTAAGAAGAATGTTATTTCTTGGAGTCCAATTGTCTCATTTATCACATTTATAAGGTCAAAGTCCAAAATCAGTTCAATTAAGTCCCACAGTCAATCGTTTCACTGTTAAAAGCGATGCAACCTAGTAATATCAGAAAAATATCGCTAAATACATGTTGGTACGAATATGTGACGCAACCGTTGTAACTCAAACGGATTGATACCGTTAGAAAGTCAATGAAATGTAGTTTTTGAAACTGTCTCTATTTCTTCAGCGCGCGCTAACGGCTAGGATTGGTCCCACAGTAAAAAATGACTTATTTATCTAAATTTTTAAATAAAGCGCTACCACAGCGCCCAGTGTAATTGCTGAGTTCCAGCAATCATGTCAAATTAAGAAGAATGTTATTTCTTGGAGTCCAATTGTCTCATTTATCACATTTATAAGGTCAAAGTCCAAAATCAGTTCAATTAAGTCCCACAGTCAATCGTTTCACTGTTAAAAGCGATGCAACCTAGTAATATCAGAAAAATATCGCTAAATACATGTTGGTACGAATATGTGACGCAACCGTTGTAACTCAAACGGATTGATACCGTTAGAAAGTCAATGAAATGTAGTTTTTGAAACTGTCTCTATTTCTTCAGCGCGCGCTAACGGCTAGGATTGGTCCCACAGTAAAAAATGACTTATTTATCTAAATTTTTAAATAAAGCGCTACCACAGCGCCCAGTGTAATTGCTGAGTTCCAGCAATCATGTCAAATTAAGAAGAATGTTATTTCTTGGAGTCCAATTGTCTCATTTATCACATTTATAAGGTCAAAGTCCAAAATCAGTTCAATTAAGTCCCACAGTCAATCGTTTCACTGTTAAAAGCGATGCAACCTAGTAATATCAGAAAAATATCGCTAAATACATGTTGGTACGAATATGTGACGCAACCGTTGTAACTCAAACGGATTGATACCGTTAGAAAGTCAATGAAATGTAGTTTTTGAAACTGTCTCTATTTCTTCAGCGCGCGCTAACGGCTAGGATTGGTCCCACAGTAAAAAATGACTTATTTATCTAAATTTTTAAATAAAGCGCTACCACAGCGCCCAGTGTAATTGCTGAGTTCCAGCAATCATGTCAAATTAAGAAGAATGTTATTTCTTGGAGTCCAATTGTCTCATTTATCACATTTATAAGGTCAAAGTCCAAAATCAGTTCAATTAAGTCCCACAGTCAATCGTTTCACTGTTAAAAGCGATGCAACCTAGTAATATCAGAAAAATATCGCTAAATACATGTTGGTACGAATATGTGACGCAACCGTTGTAACTCAAACGGATTGATACCGTTAGAAAGTCAATGAAATGTAGTTTTTGAAACTGTCTCTATTTCTTCAGCGCGCGCTAACGGCTAGGATTGGTCCCACAGTACAAAATGACTTATTTATCTAAATTTTTAAATAAAGCGCTACCACAGCGCCCAGTGTAATTGCTGAGTTCCAGCAATCATGTCAAATTAAGAAGAATGTTATTTCTTGGAGTCCAATTGTCTCATTTATCACATTTATAAGGTCAAAGTCCAAAATCAGTTCAATTAAGTCCCACAGTCAATCGTTTCACTGTTAAAAGCGATGCAACCTAGTAATATCAGAAAAATATCGCTAAATACATGTTGGTACGAATATGTGACGCAACCGTTGTAACTCAAACGGATTGATACCGTTAGAAAGTCAATGAAATGTAGTTTTTGAAACTGTCTCTATTTCTTCAGCGCGCGCTAACGGCTAGGATTGGTCCCACAGTAAAAAATGACTTATTTATCTAAATTTTTAAATAAAGCGCTACCACAGCGCCCAGTGTAATTGCTGAGTTCCAGCAATCATGTCAAATTAAGAAGAATGTTATTTCTTGGAGTCCAATTGTCTCATTTATCACATTTATAAGGTCAAAGTCCAAAATCAGTTCAATTAAGTCCCACAGTCAATCGTTTCACTGTTAAAAGCGATGCAACCTAGTAATATCAGAAAAATATCGCTAAATACATGTTGGTACGAATATGTGACGCAACCGTTGTAACTCAAACGGATTGATACCGTTAGAAAGTCAATGAAATGTAGTTTTTGAAACTGTCTCTATTTCTTCAGCGCGCGCTAACGGCTAGGATTGGTCCCACAGTAAAAATGACTTATTTATCTAAATTTTTAAATAAAGCGCTACCACAGCGCCCAGTGTAATTGCTGAGTTCCAGCAATCATGTCAAATTAAGAAGAATGTTATTTCTTGGAGTCCAATTGTCTCATTTATCACATTTATAAGGTCAAAGTCCAAAATCAGTTCAATTAAGTCCCACAGTCAATCGTTTCACTGTTAAAAGCGATGCAACCTAGTAATATCAGAAAAATATCGCTAAATACATGTTGGTACGAATATGTGACGCAACCGTTGTAACTCAAACGGATTGATACCGTTAGAAAGTCAATGAAATGTAGTTTTTGAAACTGTCTCTATTTCTTCAGCGCGCGCTAACGGCTAGGATTGGTCCCACAGTAAAAAATGACTTATTTATCTAAATTTTTAAATAAAGCGCTACCACAGCGCCCAGTGTAATTGCTGAGTTCCAGCAATCATGTCAAATTAAGAAGAATGTTATTTCTTGGAGTCCAATTGTCTCATTTATCACATTTATAAGGTCAAAGTCCAAAATCAGTTCAATTAAGTCCCACAGTCAATCGTTTCACTGTTAAAAGCGATGCAACCTAGTAATATCAGAAAAATATCGCTAAATACATGTTGGTACGAATATGTGACGCAACCGTTGTAACTCAAACGGATTGATACCGTTAGAAAGTCAATGAAATGTAGTTTTTGAAACTGTCTCTATTTCTTCAGCGCGCGCTAACGGCTAGGATTGGTCCCACAGTACAAAATGACTTATTTATCTAAATTTTTAAATAAAGCGCTACCACAGCGCCCAGTGTAATTGCTGAGTTCCAGCAATCATGTCAAATTAAGAAGAATGTTATTTCTTGGAGTCCAATTGTCTCATTTATCACATTTATAAGGTCAAAGTCCAAAATCAGTTCAATTAAGTCCCACAGTCAATCGTTTCACTGTTAAAAGCGATGCAACCTAGTAATATCAGAAAAATATCGCTAAATACATGTTGGTACGAATATGTGACGCAACCGTTGTAACTCAAACGGATTGATACCGTTAGAAAGTCAATGAAATGTAGTTTTTGAAACTGTCTCTATTTCTTCAGCGCGCGCTAACGGCTAGGATTGGTCCCACAGTAAAAATGACTTATTTATCTAAATTTTTAAATAAAGCGCTACCACAGCGCCCAGTGTAATTGCTGAGTTCCAGCAATCATGTCAAATTAAGAAGAATGTTATTTCTTGGAGTCCAATTGTCTCATTTATCACATTTATAAGGTCAAAGTCCAAAATCAGTTCAATTAAGTCCCACAGTCAATCGTTTCACTGTTAAAAGCGATGCAACCTAGTAATATCAGAAAAATATCGCTAAATACATGTTGGTACGAATATGTGACGCAACCGTTGTAACTCAAACGGATTGATACCGTTAGAAAGTCAATGAAATGTAGTTTTTGAAACTGTCTCTATTTCTTCAGCGCGCGCTAACGGCTAGGATTGGTCCCACAGTACAAAATGACTTATTTATCTAAATTTTTAAATAAAGCGCTACCACAGCGCCCAGTGTAATTGCTGAGTTCCAGCAATCATGTCAAATTAAGAAGAATGTTATTTCTTGGAGTCCAATTGTCTCATTTATCACATTTATAAGGTCAAAGTCCAAAATCAGTTCAATTAAGTCCCACAGTCAATCGTTTCACTGTTAAAAGCGATGCAACCTAGTAATATCAGAAAAATATCGCTAAATACATGTTGGTACGAATATGTGACGCAACCGTTGTAACTCAAACGGATTGATACCGTTAGAAAGTCAATGAAATGTAGTTTTTGAAACTGTCTCTATTTCTTCAGCGCGCGCTAACGGCTAGGATTGGTCCCACAGTACAAAATGACTTATTTATCTAAATTTTTAAATAAAGCGCTACCACAGCGCCCAGTGTAATTGCTGAGTTCCAGCAATCATGTCAAATTAAGAAGAATGTTATTTCTTGGAGTCCAATTGTCTCATTTATCACATTTATAAGGTCAAAGTCCAAAATCAGTTCAATTAAGTCCCACAGTCAATCGTTTCACTGTTAAAAGCGATGCAACCTAGTAATATCAGAAAAATATCGCTAAATACATGTTGGTACGAATATGTGACGCAACCGTTGTAACTCAAACGGATTGATACCGTTAGAAAGTCAATGAAATGTAGTTTTTGAAACTGTCTCTATTTCTTCAGCGCGCGCTAACGGCTAGGATTGGTCCCACAGTACAAAATGACTTATTTATCTAAATTTTTAAATAAAGCGCTACCACAGCGCCCAGTGTAATTGCTGAGTTCCAGCAATCATGTCAAATTAAGAAGAATGTTATTTCTTGGAGTCCAATTGTCTCATTTATCACATTTATAAGGTCAAAGTCCAAAATCAGTTCAATTAAGTCCCACAGTCAATCGTTTCACTGTTAAAAGCGATGCAACCTAGTAATATCAGAAAAATATCGCTAAATACATGTTGGTACGAATATGTGACGCAACCGTTGTAACTCAAACGGATTGATACCGTTAGAAAGTCAATGAAATGTAGTTTTTGAAACTGTCTCTATTTCTTCAGCGCGCGCTAACGGCTAGGATTGGTCCCACAGTAAAAAATGACTTATTTATCTAAATTTTTAAATAAAGCGCTACCACAGCGCCCAGTGTAATTGCTGAGTTCCAGCAATCATGTCAAATTAAGAAGAATGTTATTTCTTGGAGTCCAATTGTCTCATTTATCACATTTATAAGGTCAAAGTCCAAAATCAGTTCAATTAAGTCCCACAGTCAATCGTTTCACTGTTAAAAGCGATGCAACCTAGTAATATCAGAAAAATATCGCTAAATACATGTTGGTACGAATATGTGACGCAACCGTTGTAACTCAAACGGATTGATACCGTTAGAAAGTCAATGAAATGTAGTTTTTGAAACTGTCTCTATTTCTTCAGCGCGCGCTAACGGCTAGGATTGGTCCCACAGTACAAAATGACTTATTTATCTAAATTTTTAAATAAAGCGCTACCACAGCGCCCAGTGTAATTGCTGAGTTCCAGCAATCATGTCAAATTAAGAAGAATGTTATTTCTTGGAGTCCAATTGTCTCATTTATCACATTTATAAGGTCAAAGTCCAAAATCAGTTCAATTAAGTCCCACAGTCAATCGTTTCACTGTTAAA
Organism: Hydractinia echinata; assembly: GCA_030067915.1. NCBI lineage: Eukaryota > Metazoa > Cnidaria > Hydrozoa > Anthoathecata > Hydractiniidae > Hydractinia > Hydractinia echinata. The sequence continues at coordinate 17,733 of JASGCC010002541.1, forward strand.
AGCGATGCAACCTAGTAATATCAGAAAAATATCGCTAAATACATGTTGGTACGAATATGTGACGCAACCGTTGTAACTCAAACGGATTGATACCGTTAGAAAGTCAATGAAATGTAGTTTTTGAAACTGTCTCTATTTCTTCAGCGCGCGCTAACGGCTAGGATTGGTCCCACAGTAAAAATGACTTATTTATCTAAATTTTTAAATAAAGCGCTACCACAGCGCCCAGTGTAATTGCTGAGTTCCAGCAATCATGTCAAATTAAGAAGAATGTTATTTCTTGGAGTCCAATTGTCTCATTTATCACATTTATAAGGTCAAAGTCCAAAATCAGTTCAATTAAGTCCCACAGTCAATCGTTTCACTGTTAAAAGCGATGCAACCTAGTAATATCAGAAAAATATCGCTAAATACATGTTGGTACGAATATGTGACGCAACCGTTGTAACTCAAACGGATTGATACCGTTAGAAAGTCAATGAAATGTAGTTTTTGAAACTGTCTCTATTTCTTCAGCGCGCGCTAACGGCTAGGATTGGTCCCACAGTAAAAAATGACTTATTTATCTAAATTTTTAAATAAAGCGCTACCACAGCGCCCAGTGTAATTGCTGAGTTCCAGCAATCATGTCAAATTAAGAAGAATGTTATTTCTTGGAGTCCAATTGTCTCATTTATCACATTTATAAGGTCAAAGTCCAAAATCAGTTCAATTAAGTCCCACAGTCAATCGTTTCACTGTTAAAAGCGATGCAACCTAGTAATATCAGAAAAATATCGCTAAATACATGTTGGTACGAATATGTGACGCAACCGTTGTAACTCAAACGGATTGATACCGTTAGAAAGTCAATGAAATGTAGTTTTTGAAACTGTCTCTATTTCTTCAGCGCGCGCTAACGGCTAGGATTGGTCCCACAGTAAAAAATGACTTATTTATCTAAATTTTTAAATAAAGCGCTACCACAGCGCCCAGTGTAATTGCTGAGTTCCAGCAATCATGTCAAATTAAGAAGAATGTTATTTCTTGGAGTCCAATTGTCTCATTTATCACATTTATAAGGTCAAAGTCCAAAATCAGTTCAATTAAGTCCCACAGTCAATCGTTTCACTGTTAAAAGCGATGCAACCTAGTAATATCAGAAAAATATCGCTAAATACATGTTGGTACGAATATGTGACGCAACCGTTGTAACTCAAACGGATTGATACCGTTAGAAAGTCAATGAAATGTAGTTTTTGAAACTGTCTCTATTTCTTCAGCGCGCGCTAACGGCTAGGATTGGTCCCACAGTAAAAAATGACTTATTTATCTAAATTTTTAAATAAAGCGCTACCACAGCGCCCAGTGTAATTGCTGAGTTCCAGCAATCATGTCAAATTAAGAAGAATGTTATTTCTTGGAGTCCAATTGTCTCATTTATCACATTTATAAGGTCAAAGTCCAAAATCAGTTCAATTAAGTCCCACAGTCAATCGTTTCACTGTTAAAAGCGATGCAACCTAGTAATATCAGAAAAATATCGCTAAATACATGTTGGTACGAATATGTGACGCAACCGTTGTAACTCAAACGGATTGATACCGTTAGAAAGTCAATGAAATGTAGTTTTTGAAACTGTCTCTATTTCTTCAGCGCGCGCTAACGGCTAGGATTGGTCCCACAGTACAAAATGACTTATTTATCTAAATTTTTAAATAAAGCGCTACCACAGCGCCCAGTGTAATTGCTGAGTTCAAGCAATCATGTCAAATTAAGAAGAATGTTATTTCTTGGAGTCCAATTGTCTCATTTATCACATTTATAAGGTCAAAGTCCAAAATCAGTTCAATTAAGTCCCACAGTCAATCGTTTCACTGTTAAAAGCGATGCAACCTAGTAATATCAGAAAAATATCGCTAAATACATGTTGGTACGAATATGTGACGCAACCGTTGTAACTCAAACGGATTGATACCGTTAGAAAGTCAATGAAATGTAGTTTTTGAAACTGTCTCTATTTCTTCAGCGCGCGCTAACGGCTAGGATTGGTCCCACAGTAAAAATGACTTATTTATCTAAATTTTTAAATAAAGCGCTACCACAGCGCCCAGTGTAATTGCTGAGTTCCAGCAATCATGTCAAATTAAGAAGAATGTTATTTCTTGGAGTCCAATTGTCTCATTTATCACATTTATAAGGTCAAAGTCCAAAATCAGTTCAATTAAGTCCCACAGTCAATCGTTTCACTGTTAAAAGCGATGCAACCTAGTAATATCAGAAAAATATCGCTAAATACATGTTGGTACGAATATGTGACGCAACCGTTGTAACTCAAACGGATTGATACCGTTAGAAAGTCAATGAAATGTAGTTTTTGAAACTGTCTCTATTTCTTCAGCGCGCGCTAACGGCTAGGATTGGTCCCACAGTACAAAATGACTTATTTATCTAAATTTTTAAATAAAGCGCTACCACAGCGCCCAGTGTAATTGCTGAGTTCCAGCAATCATGTCAAATTAAGAAGAATGTTATTTCTTGGAGTCCAATTGTCTCATTTATCACATTTATAAGGTCAAAGTCCAAAATCAGTTCAATTAAGTCCCACAGTCAATCGTTTCACTGTTAAAAGCGATGCAACCTAGTAATATCAGAAAAATATCGCTAAATACATGTTGGTACGAATATGTGACGCAACCGTTGTAACTCAAACGGATTGATACCGTTAGAAAGTCAATGAAATGTAGTTTTTGAAACTGTCTCTATTTCTTCAGCGCGCGCTAACGGCTAGGATTGGTCCCACAGTACAAAATGACTTATTTATCTAAATTTTTAAATAAAGCGCTACCACAGCGCCCAGTGTAATTGCTGAGTTCCAGCAATCATGTCAAATTAAGAAGAATGTTATTTCTTGGAGTCCAATTGTCTCATTTATCACATTTATAAGGTCAAAGTCCAAAATCAGTTCAATTAAGTCCCACAGTCAATCGTTTCACTGTTAAAAGCGATGCAACCTAGTAATATCAGAAAAATATCGCTAAATACATGTTGGTACGAATATGTGACGCAACCGTTGTAACTCAAACGGATTGATACCGTTAGAAAGTCAATGAAATGTAGTTTTTGAAACTGTCTCTATTTCTTCAGCGCGCGCTAACGGCTAGGATTGGTCCCACAGTAAAAATGACTTATTTATCTAAATTTTTAAATAAAGCGCTACCACAGCGCCCAGTGTAATTGCTGAGTTCCAGCAATCATGTCAAATTAAGAAGAATGTTATTTCTTGGAGTCCAATTGTCTCATTTATCACATTTATAAGGTCAAAGTCCAAAATCAGTTCAATTAAGTCCCACAGTCAATCGTTTCACTGTTAAAAGCGATGCAACCTAGTAATATCAGAAAAATATCGCTAAATACATGTTGGTACGAATATGTGACGCAACCGTTGTAACTCAAACGGATTGATACCGTTAGAAAGTCAATGAAATGTAGTTTTTGAAACTGTCTCTATTTCTTCAGCGCGCTAACGGCTAGGATTGGTCCCACAGTAAAAAATGACTTATTTATCTAAATTTTTAAATAAAGCGCTACCACAGCGCCCAGTGTAATTGCTGAGTTCCAGCAATCATGTCAAATTAAGAAGAATGTTATTTCTTGGAGTCCAATTGTCTCATTTATCACATTTATAAGGTCAAAGTCCAAAATCAGTTCAATTAAGTCCCACAGTCAATCGTTTCACTGTTAAAAGCGATGCAACCTAGTAATATCAGAAAAATATCGCTAAATACATGTTGGTACGAATATGTGACGCAACCGTTGTAACTCAAACGGATTGATACCGTTAGAAAGTCAATGAAATGTAGTTTTTGAAACTGTCTCTATTTCTTCAGCGCGCGCTAACGGCTAGGATTGGTCCCACAGTACAAAATGACTTATTTATCTAAATTTTTAAATAAAGCGCTACCACAGCGCCCAGTGTAATTGCTGAGTTCAAGCAATCATGTCAAATTAAGAAGAATGTTATTTCTTGGAGTCCAATTGTCTCATTTATCACATTTATAAGGTCAAAGTCCAAAATCAGTTCAATTAAGTCCCACAGTCAATCGTTTCACTGTTAAAAGCGATGCAACCTAGTAATATCAGAAAAATATCGCTAAATACATGTTGGTACGAATATGTGACGCAACCGTTGTAACTCAAACGGATTGATACCGTTAGAAAGTCAATGAAATGTAGTTTTTGAAACTGTCTCTATTTCTTCAGCGCGCGCTAACGGCTAGGATTGGTCCCACAGTAAAAAATGACTTATTTATCTAAATTTTTAAATAAAGCGCTACCACAGCGCCCAGTGTAATTGCTGAGTTCCAGCAATCATGTCAAATTAAGAAGAATGTTATTTCTTGGAGTCCAATTGTCTCATTTATCACATTTATAAGGTCAAAGTCCAAAATCAGTTCAATTAAGTCCCACAGTCAATCGTTTCACTGTTAAAAGCGATGCAACCTAGTAATATCAGAAAAATATCGCTAAATACATGTTGGTACGAATATGTGACGCAACCGTTGTAACTCAAACGGATTGATACCGTTAGAAAGTCAATGAAATGTAGTTTTTGAAACTGTCTCTATTTCTTCAGCGCGCGCTAACGGCTAGGATTGGTCCCACAGTACAAAATGACTTATTTATCTAAATTTTTAAATAAAGCGCTACCACAGCGCCCAGTGTAATTGCTGAGTTCCAGCAATCATGTCAAATTAAGAAGAATGTTATTTCTTGGAGTCCAATTGTCTCATTTATCACATTTATAAGGTCAAAGTCCAAAATCAGTTCAATTAAGTCCCACAGTCAATCGTTTCACTGTTAAAAGCGATGCAACCTAGTAATATCAGAAAAATATCGCTAAATACATGTTGGTACGAATATGTGACGCAACCGTTGTAACTCAAACGGATTGATACCGTTAGAAAGTCAATGAAATGTAGTTTTTGAAACTGTCTCTATTTCTTCAGCGCGCGCTAACGGCTAGGATTGGTCCCACAGTAAAAATGACTTATTTATCTAAATTTTTAAATAAAGCGCTACCACAGCGCCCAGTGTAATTGCTGAGTTCCAGCAATCATGTCAAATTAAGAAGAATGTTATTTCTTGGAGTCCAATTGTCTCATTTATCACATTTATAAGGTCAAAGTCCAAAATCAGTTCAATTAAGTCCCACAGTCAATCGTTTCACTGTTAAAAGCGATGCAACCTAGTAATATCAGAAAAATATCGCTAAATACATGTTGGTACGAATATGTGACGCAACCGTTGTAACTCAAACGGATTGATACCGTTAGAAAGTCAATGAAATGTAGTTTTTGAAACTGTCTCTATTTCTTCAGCGCGCGCTAACGGCTAGGATTGGTCCCACAGTAAAAAATGACTTATTTATCTAAATTTTTAAATAAAGCGCTACCACAGCGCCCAGTGTAATTGCTGAGTTCCAGCAATCATGTCAAATTAAGAAGAATGTTATTTCTTGGAGTCCAATTGTCTCATTTATCACATTTATAAGGTCAAAGTCCAAAATCAGTTCAATTAAGTCCCACAGTCAATCGTTTCACTGTTAAAAGCGATGCAACCTAGTAATATCAGAAAAATATCGCTAAATACATGTTGGTACGAATATGTGACGCAACCGTTGTAACTCAAACGGATTGATACCGTTAGAAAGTCAATGAAATGTAGTTTTTGAAACTGTCTCTATTTCTTCAGCGCGCGCTAACGGCTAGGATTGGTCCCACAGTACAAAATGACTTATTTATCTAAATTTTTAAATAAAGCGCTACCACAGCGCCCAGTGTAATTGCTGAGTTCCAGCAATCATGTCAAATTAAGAAGAATGTTATTTCTTGGAGTCCAATTGTCTCATTTATCACATTTATAAGGTCAAAGTCCAAAATCAGTTCAATTAAGTCCCACAGTCAATCGTTTCACTGTTAAAAGCGATGCAACCTAGTAATATCAGAAAAATATCGCTAAATACATGTTGGTACGAATATGTGACGCAACCGTTGTAACTCAAACGGATTGATACCGTTAGAAAGTCAATGAAATGTAGTTTTTGAAACTGTCTCTATTTCTTCAGCGCGCGCTAACGGCTAGGATTGGTCCCACAGTACAAAATGACTTATTTATCTAAATTTTTAAATAAAGCGCTACCACAGCGCCCAGTGTAATTGCTGAGTTCCAGCAATCATGTCAAATTAAGAAGAATGTTATTTCTTGGAGTCCAATTGTCTCATTTATCACATTTATAAGGTCAAAGTCCAAAATCAGTTCAATTAAGTCCCACAGTCAATCGTTTCACTGTTAAAAGCGATGCAACCTAGTAATATCAGAAAAATATCGCTAAATACATGTTGGTACGAATATGTGACGCAACCGTTGTAACTCAAACGGATTGATACCGTTAGAAAGTCAATGAAATGTAGTTTTTGAAACTGTCTCTATTTCTTCAGCGCGCGCTAACGGCTAGGATTGGTCCCACAGTACAAAATGACTTATTTATCTAAATTTTTAAATAAAGCGCTACCACAGCGCCCAGTGTAATTGCTGAGTTCCAGCAATCATGTCAAATTAAGAAGAATGTTATTTCTTGGAGTCCAATTGTCTCATTTATCACATTTATAAGGTCAAAGTCCAAAATCAGTTCAATTAAGTCCCACAGTCAATCGTTTCACTGTTAAAAGCGATGCAACCTAGTAATATCAGAAAAATATCGCTAAATACATGTTGGTACGAATATGTGACGCAACCGTTGTAACTCAAACGGACTGATACCGTTAGAAAGTCAATGAAATGTAGTTTTTGAAACTGTCTCTATTTCTTCAGCGCGCGCTAACGGCTAGGATTGGTCCCACAGTACAAAATGACTTATTTATCTAAATTTTTAAATAAAGCGCTACCACAGCGCCCAGTGTAATTGCTGAGTTCCAGCAATCATGTCAAATTAAGAAGAATGTTATTTCTTGGAGTCCAATTGTCTCATTTATCACATTTATAAGGTCAAAGTCCAAAATCAGTTCAATTAAGTCCCACAGTCAATCGTTTCACTGTTAAAAGCGATGCAACCTAGTAATATCAGAAAAATATCGCTAAATACATGTTGGTACGAATATGTGACGCAACCGTTGTAACTCAAACGGATTGATACCGTTAGAAAGTCAATGAAATGTAGTTTTTGAAACTGTCTCTATTTCTTCAGCGCGCGCTAACGGCTAGGATTGGTCCCACAGTACAAAATGACTTATTTATCTAAATTTTTAAATAAAGCGCTACCACAGCGCCCAGTGTAATTGCTGAGTTCCAGCAATCATGTCAAATTAAGAAGAATGTTATTTCTTGGAGTCCAATTGTCTCATTTATCACATTTATAAGGTCAAAGTCCAAAATCAGTTCAATTAAGTCCCACAGTCAATCGTTTCACTGTTAAAAGCGATGCAACCTAGTAATATCAGAAAAATATCGCTAAATACATGTTGGTACGAATATGTGACGCAACCGTTGTAACTCAAACGGATTGATACCGTTAGAAAGTCAATGAAATGTAGTTTTTGAAACTGTCTCTATTTCTTCAGCGCGCGCTAACGGCTAGGATTGGTCCCACAGTACAAAATGACTTATTTATCTAAATTTTTAAATAAAGCGCTACCACAGCGCCCAGTGTAATTGCTGAGTTCCAGCAATCATGTCAAATTAAGAAGAATGTTATTTCTTGGAGTCCAATTGTCTCATTTATCACATTTATAAGGTCAAAGTCCAAAATCAGTTCAATTAAGTCCCACAGTCAATCGTTTCACTGTTAAAAGCGATGCAACCTAGTAATATCAGAAAAATATCGCTAAATACATGTTGGTACGAATATGTGACGCAACCGTTGTAACTCAAACGGATTGATACCGTTAGAAAGTCAATGAAATGTAGTTTTTGAAACTGTCTCTATTTCTTCAGCGCGCGCTAACGGCTAGGATTGGTCCCACAGTACAAAATGACTTATTTATCTAAATTTTTAAATAAAGCGCTACCACAGCGCCCAGTGTAATTGCTGAGTTCCAGCAATCATGTCAAATTAAGAAGAATGTTATTTCTTGGAGTCCAATTGTCTCATTTATCACATTTATAAGGTCAAAGTCCAAAATCAGTTCAATTAAGTCCCACAGTCAATCGTTTCACTGTTAAAAGCGATGCAACCTAGTAATATCAGAAAAATATCGCTAAATACATGTTGGTACGAATATGTGACGCAACCGTTGTAACTCAAACGGATTGATACCGTTAGAAAGTCAATGAAATGTAGTTTTTGAAACTGTCTCTATTTCTTCAGCGCGCGCTAACGGCTAGGATTGGTCCCACAGTAAAAAATGACTTATTTATCTAAATTTTTAAATAAAGCGCTACCACAGCGCCCAGTGTAATTGCTGAGTTCCAGCAATCATGTCAAATTAAGAAGAATGTTATTTCTTGGAGTCCAATTGTCTCATTTATCACATTTATAAGGTCAAAGTCCAAAATCAGTTCAATTAAGTCCCACAGTCAATCGTTTCACTGTTAAAAGCGATGCAACCTAGTAATATCAGAAAAATATCGCTAAATACATGTTGGTACGAATATGTGACGCAACCGTTGTAACTCAAACGGATTGATACCGTTAGAAAGTCAATGAAATGTAGTTTTTGAAACTGTCTCTATTTCTTCAGCGCGCGCTAACGGCTAGGATTGGTCCCACAGTAAAAAATGACTTATTTATCTAAATTTTTAAATAAAGCGCTACCACAGCGCCCAGTGTAATTGCTGAGTTCCAGCAATCATGTCAAATTAAGAAGAATGTTATTTCTTGGAGTCCAATTGTCTCATTTATCACATTTATAAGGTCAAAGTCCAAAATCAGTTCAATTAAGTCCCACAGTCAATCGTTTCACTGTTAAAAGCGATGCAACCTAGTAATATCAGAAAAATATCGCTAAATACATGTTGGTACGAATATGTGACGCAACCGTTGTAACTCAAACGGATTGATACCGTTAGAAAGTCAATGAAATGTAGTTTTTGAAACTGTCTCTATTTCTTCAGCGCGCGCTAACGGCTAGGATTGGTCCCACAGTAAAAATGACTTATTTATCTAAATTTTTAAATAAAGCGCTACCACAGCGCCCAGTGTAATTGCTGAGTTCCAGCAATCATGTCAAATTAAGAAGAATGTTATTTCTTGGAGTCCAATTGTCTCATTTATCACATTTATAAGGTCAAAGTCCAAAATCAGTTCAATTAAGTCCCACAGTCAATCGTTTCACTGTTAAAAGCGATGCAACCTAGTAATATCAGAAAAATATCGCTAAATACATGTTGGTACGAATATGTGACGCAACCGTTGTAACTCAAACGGATTGATACCGTTAGAAAGTCAATGAAATGTAGTTTTTGAAACTGTCTCTATTTCTTCAGCGCGCGCTAACGGCTAGGATTGGTCCCACAGTACAAAATGACTTATTTATCTAAATTTTTAAATAAAGCGCTACCACAGCGCCCAGTGTAATTGCTGAGTTCCAGCAATCATGTCAAATTAAGAAGAATGTTATTTCTTGGAGTCCAATTGTCTCATTTATCACATTTATAAGGTCAAAGTCCAAAATCAGTTCAATTAAGTCCCACAGTCAATCGTTTCACTGTTAAAAGCGATGCAACCTAGTAATATCAGAAAAATATCGCTAAATACATGTTGGTACGAATATGTGACGCAACCGTTGTAACTCAAACGGATTGATACCGTTAGAAAGTCAATGAAATGTAGTTTTTGAAAATGTCTCTATTTCTTCAGCGCGCGCTAACGGCTAGGATTGGTCCCACAAGTACAAAAATGACTTATTTATCTAAATTTTTAAATAAAGCGCTGCCACAGCGCCCAGTGTAACTGCTGAGTTCAAGCAATCATGTCAAATTAAGAAGAATGTTATTTCTTGGAGTCAATTGTCTCATTTATCACATTATAAGGTCAAAGTCCAAAATCAGTTCAATTAAGTCCCACAGTCAATCGTTTCACTGTTAAAAAGCGATGCAACTAGTAATATCAGAAAAATATCGCTAAATACATGTTGGTACGAATATGTGACGCAGACCGTTGTAACTCAAACGGATTGATACCGTTTAGAAAGTCAATGAAATGTAGTTTTTGAAACTGTCT
>JASGCC010002542.1:0-27925 GCA_030067915.1 Hydractinia echinata
CCGTAAATCCGTATAGTCGAATGTATACAAAGAAAGTAAGCAGGGAGTAAACTCATTTCCCGAACGATTTTTAAAATTATTTTTTCACCACTAAAACCATGAGACTTGTAGTTTTCAAAAATGTTTTCATTTTTGATGAGACGCCGAATGAAACCAGTTTAATCTCCGGCAACCGAAAACCGCGATTTCCCGTAAATCCCGGCTCGGCCGTATAGTCGAATGTATACAAAGAAAGTACCCAGGGAGTAAACTCATTTCCCGAACGATTTTTAAAATTATTTTTTCACCACTAAAACCATGAGACTTGTAGTTTTCAAAAATGTTTTCATTTTTGATGAGACGCCGAATGAAAGCAGTTTAATCGCCGGCAACCGAAAACCCGCGATTTCCCGTAAATCCCGGCTCGGCCCGTATAGTCGAATGTATACAAAGAAAGTAGCAGGGAGTAAACTCATTTCCCGAACGATTTTTAAAATTATTTTTTCACCACTAAAACCATGAGACTTGTAGTTTTCAAAAATTTTTCATTTTTGATGAGACGCCGAATGAAACCAGTTTAATCCGGCAACCGAAAACCGCGATTTCCCGTAAATCGGCCGTATAGTGGAATGTATACAAAGAAAGTACCCAGGGAGTAAACTCATTTCCCGAACGATTTTTAAAATTATTTTTTCACCACTAAAACCCATGAGACTTGTAGTTTTCAAAAATATTTTCATTTTTGATGAGACGCCGAATGAAACCAGTTTAATCTCCGGCAACCGAAAACCGCGATTTCCCGTAAACCGGGCTCGGCCCTATAGTCGAATGTATACAAAGAAAGTACCCAGGGAGTAAACTCATTTCCCGAACGATTTTTAAAATTATTTTTTCACCACTAAAACCCATGAGACTTGTAGTTTTCAAAAATGTTTTCATTTTGATGAGACGCCGAATGAAAGCAGTTTAATCGCCGGCAACCGAAAACCCGCGATTTCCCGTAAATCCCGTATAGTCGAATGTATTACAAAGAAAGTACCCAGGGAGTAAACTCATTTCCCGAACGATTTTTAAAATTATTTTTTCACCACTAAAACCCATGAGACTTGTAGTTTTCAAAAATATTTTCATTTTTGATGAGACGCCGAATGAAAGCAGTTTAATCGCCGGCAACCGAAAACCCGCGATTTCCCGTAAATCCGGCTCGGCCCGTATAGTGGAATGTATACAAAGAAAGTACCCAGGGAGTAAACTCATTTCCCGAACGATTTTTAAAATTATTTTTTCACCACTAAAACCATGAGACTTGTAGTTTTCAAAATATTTTCATTTTTGATGAGACGCCGAATGAAAGCAGTTTAATCGCCGGCAACCGAAAACCCGCGATTTCCCGTAAATCCCGTATAGTCGAATGTATACAAAGAAAGTAGCAGGGAGTAAACTCATTTCCCGAACGATTTTTAAAATTATTTTTTCACCACTAAAACCATGAGACTTGTAGTTTTCAAAAATATTTTCATTTTTGATGAGACGCCGAATGAAACAGTTTAATCTCCGGAACGAAAACCCGCGATTTCCCGTAAATCCCGGGCTCGGTATAGTCGAATGTATACAAAGAAAGTACCAGGGAGTAAACTCATTTCCCGAACGATTTTTAAAATTATTTTTTCACCACTAAAACCATGAGACTTGTAGTTTTCAAAAATTTTTCATTTTTGATGAGACGCCGAATGAAAGCAGTTTAATCGCCGGCAACCGAAAACCCGCGATTTCCCGTAAATCCCGGCTCGGCCCGTATAGTCGAATGTATACAAAGAAAGTAGCAGGGAGTAAACTCATTTCCCGAACGATTTTAAAATTATTTTTTCACAAAACCCATGAGACTTGTAGTTTTCAAAAATGTTTTCATTTTTGATGAGACGCCGAATGAAAGCAGTTTAATCGCCGGCAACCGAAAACCCGCGATTTCCCGTAAATCCCGTATAGTCGAATGTATACAAAGAAAGTACCCAGGGAGTAAACTCATTTCCCGAACGATTTTTAAAATTATTTTTTCACCACTAAAACCCATGAGACTTGTAGTTTTCAAAAATTTTTCATTTTTGATGAGACGCCGAATGAAAGCAGTTTAATCGCCGGCAACCGAAAACCCGCGATTTCCCGTAAATCCCGGGCTCGGCCCGTATAGTCGAATGTATACAAAGAAAGTAAGCAGGGAGTAAACTCATTTCCCGAACGATTTTTAAAATTATTTTTTCACCACTAAACCCATGAGACTTGTAGTTTTCAAAAATGTTTTCATTTTTGATGAGACGCCGAATGAAAGCAGTTTAATCGCCGGCAACCGAAAACCCGCGATTTCCCGTAAATCCCGGCTCGGCCCGTATATCGTGAATGTATACAAAGAAAGTAGCAGGGAGTAAACTCATTTCCCGAACGATTTTTAAAATTATTTTTTCACCACTAAAACCCATGAGACTTGTAGTTTTCAAAAATATTTTCATTTTTGATGAGACGCCGAATGAAAGCAGTTTAATCGCCGGCAACCGAAAACCCGCGATTTCCCGTAAATCCCGTATAGTCGAATGTATACAAAGAAAGTAGCAGGGAGTAAACTCATTTCCCGAACGATTTTTAAAATTATTTTTTCACCACTAAAACCATGAGACTTGTAGTTTTCAAAAAATTTTCATTTTTGATGAGACGCCGAATGAAAGCAGTTTAATCGCCGGCAACCGAAAACCCGCGATTTCCCGTAAATCCCGTATAGTCGAATGTATACAAAGAAAGTAAGCAGGGAGTAAACTCATTTCCGAACGATTTTTAAAATTATTTTTTCACCACTAAAACCATGAGACTTGTAGTTTTCAAAATATTTTCATTTTTGATGAGACGCCGAATGAAAGCAGTTTAATCGCCGGCAACCGAAAACCGCGATTTCCCGTAAATCGGCTCGTATAGTCGAATGTATACAAAGAAAGTAAGGGAGTAAACTCATTTCCCGAACGATTTTTAAAATTATTTTTTCACCACTAAAACCCATGAGACTTGTAGTTTTCAAAAATGTTTTCATTTTTGATGAGACGCCGAATGAAAGCAGTTTAATCGCCGGCAACCGAAAACCCGCGATTTCCCGTAAATCCCGGCTCGGCCCGTATAGTCGAATGTATACAAAGAAAGTAAGCAGGGAGTAAACTCATTTCCCGAACGATTTTTAAAATTATTTTTTCACCACTAAAACCCATGAGACTTGTAGTTTTCAAAAATGTTTTCATTTTTGATGAGACGCCGAATGAAAGCAGTTTAATCGCCGGCAACCGAAAACCCGCGATTTCCCGTAAATCCCGTATAGTCGAATGTATACAAAGAAAGTACCCAGGGAGTAAACTCATTTCCCGAACGATTTTAAAATTATTTTTTCACCACTAAAACCATGAGACTTGTAGTTTTCAAAAATGTTTTCATTTTTGATGAGACGCCGAATGAAAGCAGTTTAATCGCCGGCAACCGAAAACCGCGATTTCCCGTAAATCCCGTATAGTCGAATGTATACAAAGAAAGTAGCAGGGAGTAAACTCATTTCCCGAACGATTTTTAAAATTATTTTTTCACCACTAAAACCATGAGACTTGTAGTTTTCAAAAATTTTCATTTTTGATGAGACGCCGAATGAAACCAGTTTAATCGCCGGCAACCGAAAACCCGCGATTTCCCGTAAATCCCGGCTCGGCCCGTATAGTCGAATGTATACAAAGAAAGTACCCAGGGAGTAAACTCATTTCCCGAACGATTTTTAAAATTATTTTTTCACCACTAAAACCCATGAGACTTGTAGTTTTCAAAAATGTTTTCATTTTTGATGAGACGCCGAATGAAAGCAGTTTAATCGCCGGCAACCGAAAACCCGCGATTTCCCGTAAATCCCGTATAGTCGAATGTATACAAAGAAAGTACCCAGGGAGTAAACTCATTTCCCGAACGATTTTTAAAATTATTTTTTCACCACTAAAACCCATGAGACTTGTAGTTTTCAAAAATATTTTCATTTTTGATGAGACGCCGAATGAAAGCAGTTTAATCGCCGGCAACCGAAACCCGCGATTTCCCGTAAATCCCGGCTCGGCCGTATAGTCGAATGTATACAAAGAAAGTAGCAGGGAGTAAACTCATTTCCCGAACGATTTTTAAAATTATTTTTTCACCACTAAAACCCATGAGACTTGTAGTTTTCAAAAATATTTTCATTTTTGATGAGACGCCGAATGAAAGCAGTTTAATCGCCGGCAACCGAAAACCCGCGATTTCCCGTAAATCCCGTATAGTCGAATGTATACAAAGAAAGTACCCAGGGAGTAAACTCATTTCCCGAACGATTTTTAAAATTATTTTTTCACCACTAAAACCCATGAGACTTGTAGTTTTCAAAAATATTTTCATTTTTGATGAGACGCCGAATGAAAGCAGTTTAATCTCCGGCAACCGAAAACCCGCGATTTCCCGTAAATCCCGGCTCGCCCGTATAGTCGAATGTATACAAAGAAAGTAGCAGGGAGTAAACTCATTTCCCGAACGATTTTTAAAATTATTTTTTCACCACTAAAACCCATGAGACTTGTAGTTTTCAAAAATTTTCATTTTTGATGAGACGCCGAATGAAAGCAGTTTAATCGCCGGCAACCGAAAACCCGCGATTTCCCGTAAATCCCGGCTCGGCCCGTATAGTCGAATGTATACAAAGAAAGTAAGCAGGGAGTAAACTCATTTCCCGAACGATTTTTAAAATTATTTTTTCACCACTAAAACCCATGAGACTTGTAGTTTTCAAAAATTTTCATTTTTGATGAGACGCCGAATGAAAGCAGTTTAATCGCCGGCAACCGAAAACCCGCGATTTCCCGTAAATCCCGTATAGTCGAATGTATACAAAGAAAGTACCCAGGGAGTAAACTCATTTCCCGAACGATTTTTAAAATTATTTTTTCACCACTAAAACCATGAGACTTGTAGTTTTCAAAAATGTTTTCATTTTTGATGAGACGCCGAATGAAAGCAGTTTAATCGCCGGCAACCGAAAACCCGCGATTTCCCGTAAATCCCGGGCTCGGCCCGTATAGTCGAATGTATACAAAGAAAGTAGCAGGGAGTAAACTCATTTCCCGAACGATTTTTAAAATTATTTTTTCACCACTAAAACCCATGAGACTTGTAGTTTTCAAAAATGTTTTCATTTTTGATGAGACGCCGAATGAAAGCAGTTTAATCGCCGGCAACCGAAAACCCGCGATTTCCCGTAAATCCCGGCTCCCGTATAGTCGAATGTATACAAAGAAAGTAAGCAGGGAGTAAACTCATTTCCCGAACGATTTTTAAAATTATTTTTTCACCACTAAAACCATGAGACTTGTAGTTTTCAAAATATTTTCATTTTTGATGAGACGCCGAATGAAAGCAGTTTAATCGCCGGCAACCGAAAACCCGCGATTTCCCGTAAATCCCGTATAGTCGAATGTATACAAAGAAAGTAAGCAGGGAGTAAACTCATTTCCCGAACGATTTTTAAAATTATTTTTTCACCACTAAAACCCATGAGACTTGTAGTTTTCAAAAATTTTTCATTTTTGATGAGACGCCGAATGAAAGCAGTTTAATCGCCGGCAACCGAAAACCCGCGATTTCCCGTAAATCCCGTATAGTCGAATGTATACAAAGAAAGTAAGCAGGGAGTAAACTCATTTCCCGAACGATTTTTAAAATTATTTTTTCACCACTAAAACCCATGAGACTTGTAGTTTTCAAAAATTTTCATTTTTGATGAGACGCCGAATGAAAGCAGTTTAATCGCCGGCAACCGAAAACCCGCGATTTCCCGTAAATCCCGCTCGGCCCTATGTCGAATGTATACAAAGAAAGTACCCAGGGAGTAAACTCATTTCCCGAACGATTTTTAAAATTATTTTTTCACCACTAAAACCCATGAGACTTGTAGTTTTCAAAAATGTTTTCATTTTTATGAGACGCCGAATGAAAGCAATTTAATCGCCGGCAACCGAAAAACCGCGATTTCCCGTAAATCCCGGGCTCGACCCGTATAGTCGAATGTATACAAAGAAAGTACCCAGGGAGTAAACTCATTTACCGAACGATTTTTTAAATTATTTTTTCACCACTAAAACCCATGAGACTTGTAGTTTTCAAAAATTTTTCATTTTTGATGAGACGCCGAATGAAAGCAGTTTAATCGCCGGCAACCGAAAACCCGCGATTTCCCGTAAATCCCGTATAGTCGAATGTATACAAAGAAAGTAAGCAGGGAGTAAACTCATTTCCCGAACGATTTTTAAAATTATTTTTTCACCACTAAAACCCATGAGACTTGTAGTTTTCAAAAATATTTTCATTTTTGATGAGACGCCGAATGAAAGCAGTTTAATCGCCGGCAACCGAAAACCCGCGATTTCCCGTAAATCCCGGCTCGGCCCGTATAGTCGAATGTATACAAAGAAAGTACCCAGGGAGTAAACTCATTTCCCGAACGATTTTTAAAATTATTTTTTCACCACTAAAACCCATGAGACTTGTAGTTTTCAAAAATATTTTCATTTTTGATGAGACGCCGAATGAAAGCAGTTTAATCGCCGGCAACCGAAAACCCGCGATTTCCCGTAAATCCCGTATAGTCGAATGTATACAAAGAAAGTAAGCAGGGAGTAAACTCATTTCCCGAACGATTTTTAAAATTATTTTTTCACCACTAAAACCCATGAGACTTGTAGTTTTCAAAAATTTTTCATTTTTGATGAGACGCCGAATGAAAGCAGTTTAATCGCCGGAAACCGAAAACCCGCGATTTCCCGTAAATCCCGTATAGTCGAATGTATACAAAGAAAGTAAGCAGGGAGTAAACTCATTTCCCGAACGATTTTTAAAATTATTTTTTCACCACTAAAACCCATGAGACTTGTAGTTTTCAAAAATGTTTTCATTTTTGATGAGACGCCGAATGAAAGCAGTTTAATCGCCGGCAACCGAAAACCCGCGATTTCCCGTAAATCCGGGCTCGCCCGTATAGTCGAATGTATACAAAGAAAGTACCCAGGGAGTAAACTCATTTCCCGAACGATTTTTAAAATTATTTTTTCACCACTAAAACCCATGAGACTTGTAGTTTTCAAAAATTTTTCATTTTTTGAGACGCCGAATGAAACAGTTTAATCGCCGGCAACCGAAAACCCGCGATTTCCCGTAAATCCCGGGCTCGGCCCGTATAGTCGAATGTATACAAAGAAAGTACAGGGAGTAAACTCATTTCCCGAACGATTTTTAAAATTATTTTTTCACCACTAAAACCCATGAGACTTGTAGTTTTCAAAAATATTTTCATTTTTGATGAGACGCCGAATGAAACAGTTTAATCGCCGGCAACCGAAAACCCGCGATTTCCCGTAAATCCGGGCTCGGCCTATAGTCGAATGTATACAAAGAAAGTACCAGGGAGTAAACTCATTTCCCGAACGATTTTTAAAATTATTTTTTCACCACTAAAACCCATGAGACTTGTAGTTTTCAAAATATTTTCATTTTTGATGAGACGCCGAATGAAAGCAGTTTAATCGCCGGCAACCGAAAACCCGCGATTTCCCGTAAATCCCGTATAGTCGAATGTATACAAAGAAAGTACAGGGAGTAAACTCATTTCCCGAACGATTTTTAAAATTATTTTTTCACCACTAAAACCCATGAGACTTGTAGTTTTCAAAAATATTTTCATTTTTGATGAGACGCCGAATGAAACAGTTTAATCGCCGGCAACCGAAAACCCGCGATTTCCCGTAAATCCCGGTCGGCCCGTATAGTCGAATGTATACAAAGAAAGTACAGGGAGTAAACTCATTTCCCGAACGATTTTTAAAATTATTTTTTCACCACTAAAACCCATGAGACTTGTAGTTTTCAAAAATGTTTTCATTTTTGATGAGACGCCGAATGAAAGCAGTTTAATCGCCGGCAACCGAAAACCCGCGATTTCCCGTAAATCCCGGGCTCGCCCGTATAGTCGAATGTATACAAAGAAAGTACAGGGAGTAAACTCATTTCCCGAACGATTTTTAAAATTATTTTTTCACCACTAAAACCCATGAGACTTGTAGTTTTCAAAAATTTTTCATTTTTGATGAGACGCCGAATGAAAGCAGTTTAATCGCCGGCAACCGAAAACCCGCGATTTCCCGTAAATCCCGGGCTCGGCCCATATAGTCGAATGTATACAAAGAAAGTACCCAGGGAGTAAACTCATTTCCCGAACGATTTTTAAAATTATTTTTTCACCACTAAAACCCATGAGACTTGTAGTTTTCAAAAATATTTTCATTTTTGATGAGACGCCGAATGAAAGCAGTTTAATCGCCGGCAACCGAAAACCCGCGATTTCCCGTAAATCCCGTATAGTCGAATGTATACAAAGAAAGTACCCAGGGAGTAAACTCATTTCCCGAACGATTTTTAAAATTATTTTTTCACCACTAAAACCCATGAGACTTGTAGTTTTCAAAAATATTTTCATTTTTGATGAGACGCCGAATGAAAGCAGTTTAATCGCCGGCAACCGAAAACCCGCGATTTCCCGTAAATCCGGCTCGTATAGTCGAATGTATACAAAGAAAGTACAGGGAGTAAACTCATTTCCCGAACGATTTTTAAAATTATTTTTTCACCACTAAAACCCATGAGACTTGTAGTTTTCAAAAATATTTTCATTTTTGATGAGACGCCGAATGAAAGCAGTTTAATCGCCGGCAACCGAAAACCCGCGATTTCCCGTAAATCCCGTATAGTCGAATGTATACAAAGAAAGTACAGGGAGTAAACTCATTTCCCGAACGATTTTTAAAATTATTTTTTCACCACTAAAACCCATGAGACTTGTAGTTTTCAAAAATATTTTCATTTTTGATGAGACGCCGAATGAAACAGTTTAATCGCCGGCAACCGAAAACCCGCGATTTCCCGTAAATCCCGGGCTCGGCCCGTATAGTCGAATGTATACAAAGAAAGTACCAGGGAGTAAACTCATTTCCCGAACGATTTTTAAAATTATTTTTTCACCACTAAAACCCATGAGACTTGTAGTTTTCAAAAATATTTTCATTTTTGATGAGACGCCGAATGAAAGCAGTTTAATCGCCGGCAACCGAAAACCCGCGATTTCCCGTAAATCCGGGCTCGCCCGTATAGTCGAATGTATACAAAGAAAGTACCCAGGGAGTAAACTCATTTCCCGAACGATTTTTAAAATTATTTTTTCACCACTAAAACCCATGAGACTTGTAGTTTTCAAAAATTTTTCATTTTTGAGACGCCGAATGAAACAGTTTAATCGCCGGCAACCGAAAACCCGCGATTTCCCGTAAATCCCGGGCTCGGCCCGTATAGTCGAATGTATACAAAGAAAGTACCCAGGGAGTAAACTCATTTCCCGAACGATTTTTAAAATTATTTTTTCACCACTAAAACCCATGAGACTTGTAGTTTTCAAAAATATTTTCATTTTTGATGAGACGCCGAATGAAACAAGTTTAATCGCCGGCAACCGAAAACCCGCGATTTCCCGTAAATCCCGGCTCGGCCCGTATAGTCGAATGTATACAAAGAAAGTACCCAGGGAGTAAACTCATTTCCCGAACGATTTTTAAAATTATTTTTTCACCACTAAAACCCATGAGACTTGTAGTTTTCAAAAATATTTTCATTTTTGATGAGACGCCGAATGAAAGCAGTTTAATCGCCGGCAACCGAAAACCCGCGATTTCCCGTAAATCCCGTATAGTCGAATGTATACAAAGAAAGTACAGGGAGTAAACTCATTTCCCGAACGATTTTTAAAATTATTTTTTCACCACTAAAACCCATGAGACTTGTAGTTTTCAAAAATATTTTCATTTTTGATGAGACGCCGAATGAAACAGTTTAATCGCCGGCAACCGAAAACCCGCGATTTCCCGTAAATCCCGGGCTCGGCCTATAGTCGAATGTATACAAAGAAAGTACAGGGAGTAAACTCATTTCCCGAACGATTTTTAAAATTATTTTTTCACCACTAAAACCCATGAGACTTGTAGTTTTCAAAAATTTTCATTTTTGATGAGACGCCGAATGAAAGCAGTTTAATCGCCGGCAACCGAAAACCCGCGATTTCCCGTAAATCCCGGGCTCGGCCGTATAGTCGAATGTATACAAAGAAAGTACCCAGGGAGTAAACTCATTTCCCGAACGATTTTTAAAATTATTTTTTCACCACTAAAACCCATGAGACTTGTAGTTTTCAAAAATTTTCATTTTTGATGAGACGCCGAATGAAACAGTTTAATCGCCGGCAACCGAAAACCCGCGATTTCCCGTAAATCCCGGGCTCGGCCTATAGTCGAATGTATACAAAGAAAGTACCCAGGGAGTAAACTCATTTCCCGAACGATTTTTAAAATTATTTTTTCACCACTAAAACCCATGAGACTTGTAGTTTTCAAAAATATTTTCATTTTTGATGAGACGCCGAATGAAAGCAGTTTAATCGCCGGCAACCGAAAACCCGCGATTTCCCGTAAATCCCGTATAGTCGAATGTATACAAAGAAAGTACAGGGAGTAAACTCATTTCCCGAACGATTTTTAAAATTATTTTTTCACCACTAAAACCCATGAGACTTGTAGTTTTCAAAAATATTTTCATTTTTGATGAGACGCCGAATGAAAGCAGTTTAATCGCCGGCAACCGAAAACCCGCGATTTCCCGTAAATCCGGGCTCGGCCCGTATAGTCGAATGTATACAAAGAAAGTACAGGGAGTAAACTCATTTCCCGAACGATTTTTAAAATTATTTTTTCACCACTAAAACCCATGAGACTTGTAGTTTTCAAAAAATTTTTCATTTTTGATGAGACGCCGAATGAAAGCAGTTTAATCGCCGGCAACCGAAAACCCGCGATTTCCCGTAAATCCCGGGCTCGATAGTCGAATGTATACAAAGAAAGTACAGGGAGTAAACTCATTTCCCGAACGATTTTTAAAATTATTTTTTCACCACTAAAACCCATGAGACTTGTAGTTTTCAAAAATTTTCATTTTTGATGAGACGCCGAATGAAACAGTTTAATCTCCGGCAACCGAAAACCCGCGATTTCCCGTAAATCCCGGGCTCGGCCCGTATAGTCGAATGTATACAAAGAAAGTACCCAGGGAGTAAACTCATTTCCCGAACGATTTTTAAAATTATTTTTTCACCACTAAAACCCATGAGACTTGTAGTTTTCAAAAATGTTTTCATTTTTGATGAGACGCCGAATGAAACAGTTTAATCGCCGGCAACCGAAAACCCGCGATTTCCCGTAAATCCCGGGCTCGCCCGTATAGTCGAATGTATACAAAGAAAGTACCCAGGGAGTAAACTCATTTCCCGAACGATTTTTAAAATTATTTTTTCACCACTAAAACCCATGAGACTTGTAGTTTTCAAAAATGTTTTCATTTTTGATGAGACGCCGAATGAAACAGTTTAATCTCCGGCAACCGAAAACCCGCGATTTCCCGTAAATCCCGGGCTCGGCCCGTATAGTCGAATGTATACAAAGAAAGTACCCAGGGAGTAAACTCATTTCCCGAACGATTTTTAAAATTATTTTTTCACCACTAAAACCCATGAGACTTGTAGTTTTCAAAAATGTTTTCATTTTTGATGAGACGCCGAATGAAAGCAGTTTAATCGCCGGCAACCGAAAACCCGCGATTTCCCGTAAATCCCGGGCTCGCCCGTATAGTCGAATGTATACAAAGAAAGTACCCAGGGAGTAAACTCATTTCCCGAACGATTTTTAAAATTATTTTTTCACCACTAAAACCCATGAGACTTGTAGTTTTCAAAAATTTTTCATTTTTGATGAGACGCCGAATGAAAGCAGTTTAATCGCCGGCAACCGAAAACCCGCGATTTCCCGTAAATCCCTCGTATAGTCGAATGTATACAAAGAAAGTACAGGGAGTAAACTCATTTCCCGAACGATTTTTAAAATTATTTTTTCACCACTAAAACCCATGAGACTTGTAGTTTTCAAAAATATTTTCATTTTTGATGAGACGCCGAATGAAACAGTTTAATCGCCGGCAACCGAAAACCCGCGATTTCCCGTAAATCCGGGCTCGCCCGTATAGTCGAATGTATACAAAGAAAGTACCCAGGGAGTAAACTCATTTCCCGAACGATTTTTAAAATTATTTTTTCACCACTAAAACCCATGAGACTTGTAGTTTTCAAAAATGTTTTCATTTTTGATGAGACGCCGAATGAAAGCAGTTTAATCGCCGGCAACCGAAAACCCGCGATTTCCCGTAAATCCCGGGCTCGCCCGTATAGTCGAATGTATACAAAGAAAGTACCCAGGGAGTAAACTCATTTCCCGAACGATTTTTAAAATTATTTTTTCACCACTAAAACCCATGAGACTTGTAGTTTTCAAAAATTTTCATTTTTGATGAGACGCCGAATGAAACAGTTTAATCTCCGGCAACCGAAAACCCGCGATTTCCCGTAAATCCCGGGCTCGGCCCGTATAGTCGAATGTATACAAAGAAAGTAGGGAGTAAACTCATTTCCCGAACGATTTTTAAAATTATTTTTTCACCACTAAAACCCATGAGACTTGTAGTTTTCAAAAATATTTTCATTTTTGATGAGACGCCGAATGAAAGCAGTTTAATCGCCGGCAACCGAAAACCCGCGATTTCCCGTAAATCCGGCTCGGCCTATAGTCGAATGTATACAAAGAAAGTACCCAGGGAGTAAACTCATTTCCCGAACGATTTTTAAAATTATTTTTTCACCACTAAAACCCATGAGACTTGTAGTTTTCAAAAATATTTTCATTTTTGATGAGACGCCGAATGAAAGCAGTTTAATCGCCGGCAACCGAAAACCCGCGATTTCCCGTAAATCCCGTATAGTCGAATGTATACAAAGAAAGTACAGGGAGTAAACTCATTTCCCGAACGATTTTTAAAATTATTTTTTCACCACTAAAACCCATGAGACTTGTAGTTTTCAAAAATATTTTCATTTTTGATGAGACGCCGAATGAAACAGTTTAATCTCCGGCAACCGAAAACCCGCGATTTCCCGTAAATCCCGGGCTCGGCCTATAGTCGAATGTATACAAAGAAAGTACCCAGGGAGTAAACTCATTTCCCGAACGATTTTTAAAATTATTTTTTCACCACTAAAACCCATGAGACTTGTAGTTTTCAAAAATTTTTCATTTTTGATGAGACGCCGAATGAAAGCAGTTTAATCGCCGGCAACCGAAAACCCGCGATTTCCCGTAAATCCGGGCTCCCGTATAGTCGAATGTATACAAAGAAAGTACCCAGGGAGTAAACTCATTTCCGAACGATTTTTAAAATTATTTTTTCACCACTAAAACCCATGAGACTTGTAGTTTTCAAAAATATTTTCATTTTTGATGAGACGCCGAATGAAAACAGTTTAATCGCCGGCAACCGAAAACCCGCGATTTCCCGTAAATCCCGGGCTCGGCCCGTATAGTCGAATGTATACAAAGAAAGTACCCAGGGAGTAAACTCATTTCCCGAACGATTTTTAAAATTATTTTTTCACCACTAAAACCCATGAGACTTGTAGTTTTCAAAAATATTTTCATTTTTGATGAGACGCCGAATGAAAGCAGTTTAATCGCCGGCAACCGAAAACCCGCGATTTCCCGTAAATCCCGTATAGTCGAATGTATACAAAGAAAGTACCCAGGGAGTAAACTCATTTCCCGAACGATTTTTAAAATTATTTTTTCACCACTAAAACCCATGAGACTTGTAGTTTTCAAAAATGTTTTCATTTTTGAGACGCCGAATGAAAGCAGTTTAATCGCCGGCAACCGAAAACCCGCGATTTCCCGTAAATCCCGGGCTCGCCGTATAGTCGAATGTATACAAAGAAAGTACCCAGGGAGTAAACTCATTTCCGAACGATTTTTAAAATTATTTTTTCACCACTAAAACCCATGAGACTTGTAGTTTTCAAAAATTTTTCATTTTTGATGAGACGCCGAATGAAAGCAGTTTAATCGCCGGCAACCGAAAACCCGCGATTTCCCGTAAATCCCGGGCTCGCCCGTATAGTCGAATGTATACAAAGAAAGTACCCAGGGAGTAAACTCATTTCCCGAACGATTTTTAAAATTATTTTTTCACCACTAAAACCCATGAGACTTGTAGTTTTCAAAAATATTTTCATTTTTGATGAGACGCCGAATGAAACAGTTTAATCGCCGGCAACCGAAAACCCGCGATTTCCCGTAAATCCCGTATAGTCGAATGTATACAAAGAAAGTACAGGGAGTAAACTCATTTCCCGAACGATTTTTAAAATTATTTTTTCACCACTAAAACCCATGAGACTTGTAGTTTTCAAAAATATTTTCATTTTTGATGAGACGCCGAATGAAACAGTTTAATCTCCGGCAACCGAAAACCCGCGATTTCCCGTAAATCCCGGGCTCGCCATATAGTCGAATGTATACAAAGAAAGTACCCAGGGAGTAAACTCATTTCCCGAACGATTTTTAAAATTATTTTTTCACCACTAAAACCCATGAGACTTGTAGTTTTCAAAAATTTTCATTTTTGATGAGACGCCGAATGAAAGCAGTTTAATCGCCGGCAACCGAAAACCCGCGATTTCCCGTAAATCCCGTATAGTCGAATGTATACAAAGAAAGTACAGGGAGTAAACTCATTTCCCGAACGATTTTTAAAATTATTTTTTCACCACTAAAACCCATGAGACTTGTAGTTTTCAAAAATATTTTCATTTTTGATGAGACGCCGAATGAAAGCAGTTTAATCGCCGGCAACCGAAAACCCGCGATTTCCCGTAAATCCCGTCGGCCCTATAGTCGAATGTATACAAAGAAAGTACCCAGGGAGTAAACTCATTTCCCGAACGATTTTTAAAATTATTTTTTCACCACTAAAACCCATGAGACTTGTAGTTTTCAAAAATATTTTCATTTTTGATGAGACGCCGAATGAAACAGTTTAATCGCCGGCAACCGAAAACCCGCGATTTCCCGTAAATCCCGGGCTCGGCCCTATAGTCGAATGTATACAAAGAAAGTACCCAGGGAGTAAACTCATTTCCCGAACGATTTTTAAAATTATTTTTTCACCACTAAAACCCATGAGACTTGTAGTTTTCAAAAATATTTTCATTTTTGATGAGACGCCGAATGAAAGCAGTTTAATCGCCGGCAACCGAAAACCCGCGATTTCCCGTAAATCCCGTATAGTCGAATGTATACAAAGAAGGTACCCAGGGAGTAAACTCATTTCCCGAACGATTTTTAAAATTATTTTTTCACCACTAAAACCCATGAGACTTGTAGTTTTCAAAAATATTTTCATTTTTGATGAGACGCCGAATGAAAGCAGTTTAATCGCCGGCAACCGAAAACCCGCGATTTCCCGTAAATCCCGGGCTCGGCCCGTATAGTCGAATGTATACAAAGAAAGTACCCAGGGAGTAAACTCATTTCCCGAACGATTTTTAAAATTATTTTTTCACCACTAAAACCCATGAGACTTGTAGTTTTCAAAAATATTTTCATTTTTGATGAGACGCCGAATGAAAGCAGTTTAATCGCCGGCAACCGAAAACCCGCGATTTCCCGTAAATCCCGGGCTCGCCCGTATAGTCGAATGTATACAAAGAAAGTACCCAGGGAGTAAACTCATTTCCCGAACGATTTTTAAAATTATTTTTTCACCACTAAAACCCATGAGACTTGTAGTTTTCAAAAATTTTTTTTTGATGAGACGCCGAATGAAAGCAGTTTAATCGCCGGCAACCGAAAACCCGCGATTTCCCGTAAATCCCGTATAGTCGAATGTATACAAAGAAAGTACAGGGAGTAAACTCATTTCCCGAACGATTTTTAAAATTATTTTTTCACCACTAAAACCCATGAGACTTGTAGTTTTCAAAAATATTTTCATTTTTGATGAGACGCCGAATGAAACAGTTTAATCTCGGCAACCGAAAACCCGCGATTTCCCGTAAATCCCGGGCTCGGCCCATAGTCGAATGTATACAAAGAAAGTACCCAGGGAGTAAACTCATTTCCCGAACGATTTTTAAAATTATTTTTTCACCACTAAAACCCATGAGACTTGTAGTTTTCAAAAATGTTTTCATTTTTGATGAGACGCCGAATGAAAGCAGTTTAATCGCGGCAACCGAAAACCCGCGATTTCCCGTAAATCCGGGCTCGGCCCGTATAGTCGAATGTATACAAAGAAAGTACCCAGGGAGTAAACTCATTTCCCGAACGATTTTTAAAATTATTTTTTCACCACTAAAACCCATGAGACTTGTAGTTTTCAAAAATATTTTCATTTTTGATGAGACGCCGAATGAAACAGTTTAATCTCCGGAAACCGAAAACCCGCGATTTCCCGTAAATCCCGGGCTCGGCCCGTATAGTCGAATGTATACAAAGAAAGTACCCAGGGAGTAAACTCATTTCCCGAACGATTTTTAAAATTATTTTTTCACCACTAAAACCCATGAGACTTGTAGTTTTCAAAAATATTTTCATTTTTGATGAGACGCCGAATGAAAGCAGTTTAATCGCCGGCAACCGAAAACCCGCGATTTCCCGTAAATCCCGTATAGTCGAATGTATACAAAGAAAGTAAAAAGGGAGTAAACTCATTTCCCGAACGATTTTTAAAATTATTTTTTCACCACTAAAACCCATGAGACTTGTAGTTTTCAAAAATATTTTCATTTTTGATGAGACGCCGAATGAAAGCAGTTTAATCGCCGGCAACCGAAAACCCGCGATTTCCCGTAAATCCCGGGCTCGGCCCGTATAGTCGAATGTATACAAAGAAAGTACCCAGGGAGTAAACTCATTTCCCGAACGATTTTTAAAATTATTTTTTCACCACTAAAACCCATGAGACTTGTAGTTTTCAAAAATTTTCATTTTTGATGAGACGCCGAATGAAAGCAGTTTAATCGCCGGCAACCGAAAACCCGCGATTTCCCGTAAATCCGGGCTCGGCCCGTATAGTCGAATGTATACAAAGAAAGTACCCAGGGAGTAAACTCATTTCCCGAACGATTTTTAAAATTATTTTTTCACCACTAAAACCCATGAGACTTGTAGTTTTCAAAAAATTTTTCATTTTTGATGAGACGCCGAATGAAAGCAGTTTAATCGCCGGCAACCGAAAACCCGCGATTTCCCGTAAATCCCGGGCTCGGCCCGTATAGTCGAATGTATACAAAGAAAGTACCCAGGGAGTAAACTCATTTCCCGAACGATTTTTAAAATTATTTTTTCACCACTAAAACCCATGAGACTTGTAGTTTTCAAAAATTTTCATTTTTGATGAGACGCCGAATGAAACAGTTTAATCGCCGGCAACCGAAAACCCGCGATTTCCCGTAAATCCCGTATAGTCGAATGTATACAAAGAAAGTACAGGGAGTAAACTCATTTCCCGAACGATTTTTAAAATTATTTTTTCACCACTAAAACCCATGAGACTTGTAGTTTTCAAAAATATTTTCATTTTTGATGAGACGCCGAATGAAAGCAGTTTAATCGCCGGCAACCGAAAACCCGCGATTTCCCGTAAATCCGGGCTCGGTATATAGTCGAATGTATACAAAGAAAGTACCCAGGGAGTAAACTCATTTCCCGAACGATTTTTAAAATTATTTTTTCACCACTAAAACCCATGAGACTTGTAGTTTTCAAAAATTTTTCATTTTTGATGAGACGCCGAATGAAAGCAGTTTAATCGCCGGCAACCGAAAACCCGCGATTTCCCGTAAATCCCGTATAGTCGAATGTATACAAAGAAAGTACAGGGAGTAAACTCATTTCCGAACGATTTTTAAAATTATTTTTTCACCACTAAAACCCATGAGACTTGTAGTTTTCAAAAATTTTCATTTTTGATGAGACGCCGAATGAAACAGTTTAATCTCCGGCAACCGAAAACCCGCGATTTCCCGTAAATCCCGGGCTCGGCCCGTATAGTCGAATGTATACAAAGAAAGTACCCAGGGAGTAAACTCATTTCCCGAACGATTTTTAAAATTATTTTTTCACCACTAAAACCCATGAGACTTGTAGTTTTCAAAAATGTTTTCATTTTTGATGAGACGCCGAATGAAAGCAGTTTAATCCGGCAACCGAAAACCCGCGATTTCCCGTAAATCCGGGCTCGCCCGTATAGTCGAATGTATACAAAGAAAGTACCCAGGGAGTAAACTCATTTCCCGAACGATTTTTAAAATTATTTTTTCACCACTAAAACCCATGAGACTTGTAGTTTTCAAAAATATTTTCATTTTTGATGAGACGCCGAATGAAACAGTTTAATCGCCGGCAACCGAAAACCCGCGATTTCCCGTAAATCCCGGGCTCGCCCGTATAGTCGAATGTATACAAAGAAAGTACCCAGGGAGTAAACTCATTTCCCGAACGATTTTTAAAATTATTTTTTCACCACTAAAACCCATGAGACTTGTAGTTTTCAAAAATATTTTCATTTTTGATGAGACGCCGAATGAAACAGTTTAATCCGGCAACCGAAAACCCGCGATTTCCCGTAAATCCCGTATAGTCGAATGTATACAAAGAAAGTACCCAGGGAGTAAACTCATTTCCCGAACGATTTTTAAAATTATTTTTTCACCACTAAAACCCATGAGACTTGTAGTTTTCAAAATTTTCATTTTTGATGAGACGCCGAATGAAACAGTTTAATCGCCGGCAACCGAAAACCCGCGATTTCCCGTAAATCCGGGCTCGCCCGTATAGTCGAATGTATACAAAGAAAGTACCCAGGGAGTAAACTCATTTCCCGAACGATTTTTAAAATTATTTTTTCACCACTAAAACCCATGAGACTTGTAGTTTTCAAAAATTTTCATTTTTGATGAGACGCCGAATGAAACAGTTTAATCGCCGGCAACCGAAAACCCGCGATTTCCCGTAAATCCCGTATAGTCGAATGTATACAAAGAAAGTACCCAGGGAGTAAACTCATTTCCCGAACGATTTTTAAAATTATTTTTTCACCACTAAAACCCATGAGACTTGTAGTTTTCAAAAATTTTCATTTTTGATGAGACGCCGAATGAAAGCAGTTTAATCGCCGGCAACCGAAAACCCGCGATTTCCCGTAAATCCCGTATAGTCGAATGTATACAAAGAAAGTACCCAGGGAGTAAACTCATTTCCCGAACGATTTTTAAAATTATTTTTTCACCACTAAAACCCATGAGACTTGTAGTTTTCAAAAATATTTTCATTTTTGATGAGACGCCGAATGAAACAGTTTAATCTCCGGCAACCGAAAACCCGCGATTTCCCGTAAATCCCGGGCTCGCCTATAGTCGAATGTATACAAAGAAAGTACCCAGGGAGTAAACTCATTTCCCGAACGATTTTTAAAATTATTTTTTCACCACTAAAACCCATGAGACTTGTAGTTTTCAAAAATTTTTCATTTTTGATGAGACGCCGAATGAAAGCAGTTTAATCGCCGGCAACCGAAAACCCGCGATTTCCCGTAAATCCCGGGCTCGCCCGTATAGTCGAATGTATACAAAGAAAGTACCCAGGGAGTAAACTCATTTCCCGAACGATTTTTAAAATTATTTTTTCACCACTAAAACCCATGAGACTTGTAGTTTTCAAAAATTTTTATTTTTGATGAGACGCCGAATGAAAGCAGTTTAATCGCCGGCAACCGAAAACCCGCGATTTCCCGTAAATCCCGTATAGTCGAATGTATACAAAGAAAGTACCCAGGGAGTAAACTCATTTCCCGAACGATTTTTAAAATTATTTTTTCACCACTAAAACCCATGAGACTTGTAGTTTTCAAAAATATTTTCATTTTTGATGAGACGCCGAATGAAACAGTTTAATCGCCGGCAACCGAAAACCCGCGATTTCCCGTAAATCCCGGGCTCGGCCTATAGTCGAATGTATACAAAGAAAGTACCCAGGGAGTAAACTCATTTCCCGAACGATTTTTAAAATTATTTTTTCACCACTAAAACCCATGAGACTTGTAGTTTTCAAAAATGTTTTCATTTTTGATGAGACGCCGAATGAAACAGTTTAATCTCCGGCAACCGAAAACCCGCGATTTCCCGTAAATCCCGGGCTCGCCCGTATAGTCGAATGTATACAAAGAAAGTACCCAGGGAGTAAACTCATTTCCCGAACGATTTTTAAAATTATTTTTTCACCACTAAAACCCATGAGACTTGTAGTTTTCAAAAATTTTTCATTTTTGATGAGACGCCGAATGAAACAGTTTAATCTCCGGCAACCGAAAACCCGCGATTTCCCGTAAATCCCGGGCTCGGCCCGTATAGTCGAATGTATACAAAGAAAGTACCCAGGGAGTAAACTCATTTCCCGAACGATTTTTAAAATTATTTTTTCACCACTAAAACCCATGAGACTTGTAGTTTTCAAAAATATTTTCATTTTTGATGAGACGCCGAATGAAAGCAGTTTAATCGCCGGCAACCGAAAACCCGCGATTTCCCGTAAATCCCGGGCTATAGTCGAATGTATACAAAGAAAGTACAGGGAGTAAACTCATTTCCCGAACGATTTTTAAAATTATTTTTTCACCACTAAAACCCATGAGACTTGTAGTTTTCAAAAATATTTTCATTTTTGATGAGACGCCGAATGAAACAGTTTAATCTCCGGCAACCGAAAACCCGCGATTTCCCGTAAATCCCGGGCTCGTATAGTCGAATGTATACAAAGAAAGTACCCAGGGAGTAAACTCATTTCCCGAACGATTTTTAAAATTATTTTTTCACCACTAAAACCCATGAGACTTGTAGTTTTCAAAAATTTTTCATTTTTGATGAGACGCCGAATGAAAGCAGTTTAATCGCCGGCAACCGAAAACCCGCGATTTCCCGTAAATCCCGGCTCGGCCCGTATAGTCGAATGTATACAAAGAAAGTACCCAGGGAGTAAACTCATTTCCCGAACGATTTTTAAAATTATTTTTTCACCACTAAAACCCATGAGACTTGTAGTTTTCAAAAATATTTTCATTTTTGATGAGACGCCGAATGAAAGCAGTTTAATCGCCGGCAACCGAAAACCCGCGATTTCCCGTAAATCCCGGGCTCGTATAGTCGAATGTATACAAAGAAAGTACCCAGGGAGTAAACTCATTTCCCGAACGATTTTTAAAATTATTTTTTCACCACTAAAACCCATGAGACTTGTAGTTTTCAAAAATATTTTCATTTTTGATGAGACGCCGAATGAAACAGTTTAATCTCCGGCAACCGAAAACCCGCGATTTCCCGTAAATCCGGGCTCGGTATAGTCGAATGTATACAAAGAAAGTACCCAGGGAGTAAACTCATTTCCCGAACGATTTTTAAAATTATTTTTTCACCACTAAAACCCATGAGACTTGTAGTTTTCAAAAATATTTTCATTTTTGATGAGACGCCGAATGAAAGCAGTTTAATCGCCGGCAACCGAAAACCCGCGATTTCCCGTAAATCCCGTATAGTCGAATGTATACAAAGAAAGTACCCAGGGAGTAAACTCATTTCCCGAACGATTTTTAAAATTATTTTTTCACCACTAAAACCCATGAGACTTGTAGTTTTCAAAAATTTTCATTTTTGATGAGACGCCGAATGAAACAGTTTAATCGCCGGCAACCGAAAACCCGCGATTTCCCGTAAATCCCGGGCTCGGCCTATAGTCGAATGTATACAAAGAAAGTACCCAGGGAGTAAACTCATTTCCCGAACGATTTTTAAAATTATTTTTTCACCACTAAAACCCATGAGACTTGTAGTTTTCAAAAATATTTTCATTTTTGATGAGACGCCGAATGAAAGCAGTTTAATCGCCGGCAACCGAAAACCCGCGATTTCCCGTAAATCCCGGACTACGCCCGTATAGTCGAATGTATACAAAGAAAGTACCCAGGGAGTAAACTCATTTCCCGAACGATTTTTAAAATTATTTTTTCACCACTAAAACCCATGAGACTTGTAGTTTTCAAAAATATTTTCATTTTTGATGAGACGCCGAATGAAAGCAGTTTAATCGCCGGCAACCGAAAACCCGCGATTTCCCGTAAATCCCGTATAGTCGAATGTATACAAAGAAAGTACAGGGAGTAAACTCATTTCCCGAACGATTTTTAAAATTATTTTTTCACCACTAAAACCCATGAGACTTGTAGTTTTCAAAAATATTTTCATTTTTGATGAGACGCCGAATGAAACAGTTTAATCTCCGGCAACCGAAAACCCGCGATTTCCCGTAAATCCGGGCTCGGTATAGTCGAATGTATACAAAGAAAGTACCCAGGGAGTAAACTCATTTCCCGAACGATTTTTAAAATTATTTTTTCACCACTAAAACCCATGAGACTTGTAGTTTTCAAAAATATTTTCATTTTTGATGAGACGCCGAATGAAAGCAGTTTAATCGCCGGCAACCGAAAACCCGCGATTTCCCGTAAATCCCGTATAGTCGAATGTATACAAAGAAAGTACAGGGAGTAAACTCATTTCCCGAACGATTTTTAAAATTATTTTTTCACCACTAAAACCCATGAGACTTGTAGTTTTCAAAATATTTTCATTTTTGATGAGACGCCGAATGAAAGCAGTTTAATCGCCGGCAACCGAAAACCCGCGATTTCCCGTAAATCCCGTATAGTCGAATGTATACAAAGAAAGTACCCAGGGAGTAAACTCATTTCCCGAACGATTTTTAAAATTATTTTTTCACCACTAAAACCCATGAGACTTGTAGTTTTCAAAAATATTTTCATTTTTGATGAGACGCCGAATGAAACAGTTTAATCGCCGGCAACCGAAAACCCGCGATTTCCCGTAAATCCGGGCTCGCCCGTATAGTCGAATGTATACAAAGAAAGTACCCAGGGAGTAAACTCATTTCCCGAACGATTTTTAAAATTATTTTTTCACCACTAAAACCCATGAGACTTGTAGTTTTCAAAAATATTTTCATTTTTGATGAGACGCCGAATGAAAGCAGTTTAATCGCCGGCAACCGAAAACCCGCGATTTCCCGTAAATCCCGTATAGTCGAATGTATACAAAGAAAGTACCCAGGGAGTAAACTCATTTCCCGAACGATTTTTAAAATTATTTTTTCACCACTAAAACCCATGAGACTTGTAGTTTTCAAAAATATTTTCATTTTTGATGAGACGCCGAATGAAAGCAGTTTAATCGCCGGCAACCGAAAACCCGCGATTTCCCGTAAATCCCGTATAGTCGAATGTATACAAAGAAAGTAAGCAGGAGTAAACTCATTTCCCGAACGATTTTTAAAATTATTTTTTCACCACTAAAACCATGAGACTTGTAGTTTTCAAAAATATTTTCATTTTTGATGAGACGCCGAATGAAACAGTTTAATCTCCGGCAACCGAAAACCCGCGATTTCCCGTAAATCCCGGGCTCGCCATATAGTCGAATGTATACAAAGAAAGTACCCAGGGAGTAAACTCATTTCCCGAACGATTTTTAAAATTATTTTTTCACCACTAAAACCCATGAGACTTGTAGTTTTCAAAAATTTTTCATTTTTGATGAGACGCCGAATGAAAGCAGTTTAATCGCCGGCAACCGAAAACCCGCGATTTCCCGTAAATCCCGTATAGTCGAATGTATACAAAGAAAGTACAGGGAGTAAACTCATTTCCCGAACGATTTTTAAAATTATTTTTTCACCACTAAAACCCATGAGACTTGTAGTTTTCAAAAATATTTTCATTTTTGATGAGACGCCGAATGAAACAGTTTAATCGCCGGCAACCGAAAACCCGCGATTTCCCGTAAATCCGGCTCGGATATAGTCGAATGTATACAAAGAAAGTACAGGGAGTAAACTCATTTCCGAACGATTTTTAAAATTATTTTTTCACCACTAAAACCCATGAGACTTGTAGTTTTCAAAAATATTTTCATTTTTGATGAGACGCCGAATGAAAGCAGTTTAATCGCCGGCAACCGAAAACCCGCGATTTCCCGTAAATCCCGTATAGTCGAATGTATACAAAGAAAGTAAGGGAGTAAACTCATTTCCCGAACGATTTTTAAAATTATTTTTTCACCACTAAAACCCATGAGACTTGTAGTTTTCAAAAATATTTTCATTTTTGATGAGACGCCGAATGAAAGCAGTTTAATCGCCGGCAACCGAAAACCCGCGATTTCCCGTAAATCCCGTATAGTCGAATGTATACAAAGAAAGTACCCAGGGAGTAAACTCATTTCCCGAACGATTTTTAAAATTATTTTTTCACCACTAAAACCCATGAGACTTGTAGTTTTCAAAATATTTTCATTTTTGATGAGACGCCGAATGAAATAGTTTAATCGCCGGCAACCGAAAACCCGCGATTTCCCGTAAATCCCGGGCTCGGCCCGTATAGTCGAATGTATACAAAGAAAGTACCCAGGGAGTAAACTCATTTCCCGAACGATTTTTAAAATTATTTTTTCACCACTAAAACCCATGAGACTTGTAGTTTTCAAAAATGTTTTCATTTTTGATGAGACGCCGAATGAAAGCAGTTTAATCGCCGGCAACCGAAAACCCGCGATTTCCCGTAAATCCCGGGCTCGGCCCGTATAGTCGAATGTATACAAAGAAAGTACCCAGGGAGTAAACTCATTTCCCGAACGATTTTTAAAATTATTTTTTCACCACTAAAACCCATGAGACTTGTAGTTTTCAAAAATGTTTTCATTTTTGATGAGACGCCGAATGAAACAGTTTAATCGCCGGCAACCGAAAACCCGCGATTTCCCGTAAATCCCGGGCTCGCCATAGTCGAATGTATACAAAGAAAGTACCCAGGGAGTAAACTCATTTCCCGAACGATTTTTAAAATTATTTTTTCACCACTAAAACCCATGAGACTTGTAGTTTTCAAAAATGTTTTCATTTTTGATGAGACGCCGAATGAAAGCAGTTTAATCGCCGGCAACCGAAAACCCGCGATTTCCCGTAAATCCCGTATAGTCGAATGTATACAAAGAAAGTAAGCAGTGAGTAAACTCATTTCCCGAACGATTTTTAAAATTATTTTTTCACCACTAAAACCATGAGACTTGTAGTTTTCAAAAATTTTCATTTTTGATGAGACGCCGAATGAAACAGTTTAATCTCCGGCAACCGAAAACCCGCGATTTCCCGTAAATCCGGGCTCGCCTATAGTCGAATGTATACAAAGAAAGTACCCAGGGAGTAAACTCATTTCCCGAACGATTTTTAAAATTATTTTTTCACCACTAAAACCCATGAGACTTGTAGTTTTCAAAAATTTTTCATTTTTGATGAGACGCCGAATGAAACAGTTTAATCTCCGGCAACCGAAAACCCGCGATTTCCCGTAAATCCCGGGCTCGGCCGTATAGTCGAATGTATACAAAGAAAGTACCAGGGAGTAAACTCATTTCCCGAACGATTTTTAAAATTATTTTTTCACCACTAAAACCCATGAGACTTGTAGTTTTCAAAAATATTTTCATTTTTGATGAGACGCCGAATGAAAGCAGTTTAATCGCCGGCAACCGAAAACCCGCGATTTCCCGTAAATCCCGTATAGTCGAATGTATACAAAGAAAGTACAGGGAGTAAACTCATTTCCCGAACGATTTTTAAAATTATTTTTTCACCACTAAAACCCATGAGACTTGTAGTTTTCAAAAATATTTTCATTTTTGATGAGACGCCGAATGAAACAGTTTAATCTCCGGCAACCGAAAACCCGCGATTTCCCGTAAATCCGGGCTCGGCATATAGTCGAATGTATACAAAGAAAGTACCAGGGAGTAAACTCATTTCCCGAACGATTTTTAAAATTATTTTTTCACCACTAAAACCCATGAGACTTGTAGTTTTCAAAAATATTTTCATTTTTGATGAGACGCCGAATGAAAGCAGTTTAATCGCCGGCAACCGAAAACCCGCGATTTCCCGTAAATCCCGTATAGTCGAATGTATACAAAGAAAGTACAGGGAGTAAACTCATTTCCCGAACGATTTTTAAAATTATTTTTCACCACTAAAACCCATGAGACTTGTAGTTTTCAAAAATATTTTCATTTTTGATGAGACGCCGAATGAAAGCAGTTTAATCGCCGGCAACCGAAAACCCGCGATTTCCCGTAAATCCGGGCTCGCCTATAGTCGAATGTATACAAAGAAAGTACCCAGGGAGTAAACTCATTTCCCGAACGATTTTTAAAATTATTTTTTCACCACTAAAACCATGAGACTTGTAGTTTTCAAAAATATTTTCATTTTTGATGAGACGCCGAATGAAAGCAGTTTAATCGCCGGCAACCGAAAACCCGCGATTTCCCGTAAATCCCGGGCTCGCCCGTATAGTCGAATGTATACAAAGAAAGTACCCAGGGAGTAAACTCATTTCCCGAACGATTTTTAAAATTATTTTTTCACCACTAAAACCCATGAGACTTGTAGTTTTCAAAAATTTTTCATTTTTGAGAGACGCCGAATGAAACAGTTTAATCGCCGGCAACCGAAAACCCGCGATTTCCCGTAAATCCCGGGCTCGCCCGTATAGTCGAATGTATACAAAGAAAGTACCCAGGGAGTAAACTCATTTCCCGAACGATTTTTAAAATTATTTTTTCACCACTAAAACCCATGAGACTTGTAGTTTTCAAAAATATTTTCATTTTTGATGAGACGCCGAATGAAAGCAGTTTAATCGCCGGCAACCGAAAACCCGCGATTTCCCGTAAATCCCGGGCTCGATAGTCGAATGTATACAAAGAAAGTACAGGGAGTAAACTCATTTCCCGAACGATTTTTAAAATTATTTTTTCACCACTAAAACCCATGAGACTTGTAGTTTTCAAAAATATTTTCATTTTTGATGAGACGCCGAATGAAACAGTTTAATCTCCGGCAACCGAAAACCCGCGATTTCCCGTAAATCCGGGCTCGCCATATAGTCGAATGTATACAAAGAAAGTACCCAGGGAGTAAACTCATTTCCCGAACGATTTTTAAAATTATTTTTTCACCACTAAAACCCATGAGACTTGTAGTTTTCAAAATATTTTCATTTTTGATGAGACGCCGAATGAAAGCAGTTTAATCGCCGGCAACCGAAAACCCGCGATTTCCCGTAAATCCCCGTATAGTCGAATGTATACAAAGAAAGTACCAGGGAGTAAACTCATTTCCCGAACGATTTTTAAAATTATTTTTTCACCACTAAAACCCATGAGACTTGTAGTTTTCAAAAATATTTTCATTTTTGATGAGACGCCGAATGAAAGCAGTTTAATCGCCGGCAACCGAAAACCCGCGATTTCCCGTAAATCCCGTATAGTCGAATGTATACAAAAGTAAGCAGGGAGTAAACTCATTTCCCGAACGATTTTTAAAATTATTTTTTCACCACTAAAACCCATGAGACTTGTAGTTTTCAAAATATTTTCATTTTTGATGAGACGCCGAATGAAAGCAGTTTAATCGCCGGAACCGAAAACCCGCGATTTCCCGTAAATCCGGGCTCGCCTATAGTCGAATGTATACAAAGAAAGTACCCAGGGAGTAAACTCATTTCCCGAACGATTTTTAAAATTATTTTTTCACCACTAAAACCCATGAGACTTGTAGTTTTCAAAAATGATTTTCATTTTTGATGAGACGCCGAATGAAAGCAGTTTAATCGCCGGCAACCGAAAACCCGCGATTTCCCGTAAATCCCGTATAGTCGAATGTATACAAAGAAAGTACAGGGAGTAAACTCATTTCCCGAACGATTTTTAAAA
>JASGCC010002543.1:0-27917 GCA_030067915.1 Hydractinia echinata
TTCCTTCCTCACCTGGACGGTTTGAATACCACACAGGAGAAGGTACTCAAAGTAACGTTGGCCTAGATATACACCAATTCATCGCAAGCCTTCTATCCATTGTTCCATTAATAACGCGTTTGTTATGAGGATACCAATTGCATTATAACTCTTTTCATTAGATTTTCTTTATGTTCTAATACTTTTCACAAACATTGTTTGGTTGGTAATATTTCTAATGGTGATCCTGATCTTTTCAGCAACATTTTTACATGATGAGCTGATTTCCTCTTGCGCTGCCCAATAATTATTTTTTTCTGCAAGCATTTTAATAATTTGTACACGAGCCTCGTTTAATCTTCAAGCCCTCTAATGCAAATAGAGTATTGATTATCATTAACCAGGTTTACAAAATCTTACATTTTATCAATAATGATTTTTGTAGGTAAGGATGAATTTGCACCAATTATATCCCATTTCATCACCAAATTGTTACAACAAGACATTCTATACCACTACCCTGTCTTATTTTACACATTTTTTATCGCAATAATAGCACTTTTCAATATAAATAGGGCAGTCAGGGCTGATTGACCTATTAGATGTTGATGACGCTTTCTCCCGGCGTGAACAAAAATTGGCTAACAAGCTGGCAATAATTCTGGACGAGTGGTAGCATAAATTAGTCCTTGTTATCAAACGACCGTATTAAAACGAATATAATTCATATACAGATGAAATGTTTTCTTCTATTTCTGCTTTGCGATAATTGCTGTTTGATCAAGCACATCCCATAACATGAGTCTGTGACTTCTTGGAATACACTTGTGCTTTTTCATATAGATCACAGCAAAAGAACATTTGTGATAAAGCTTGCGACATTCACATACTATAGTATGGTATTCTTGATGCCAATTCACACTTAAACCAATGGCTTTAAACAAGCTTACGAAACTTCGATTCTAATGCTCTTTCTTGAAATTTGATGACACAACTTTATTTAAAATTTTGAACGCCCTATACTATGAGCACGCACCTTATGTTTTTTTTCGACAAGGCGCTCTGTTGGCACCATTATCATTCCAATCCCATAGGGTAGAAAACATCTTTGCCTCGGATTCCTTTGATATCTAGCAATGAAATCAGTATGAGCAATGAACTAAACACAATGTCCCATGTTGCAAAGCTCAAATAGTTGGAGGAGGAGTATCTATACAAATTCGTGTGCCACCACACCACTTATAGACTTCAGCTTTTCCCATAAAAAGTTGATATTTCTTCTCTATGCTTTTTTACAATCATATTTCTCATCTAATCTCCATAATCTATTATGTTAATATCATTATTATGATACTGCAATAGTAATGACTTTTGTCCCATAACATGGTTAAGTGAATCGATAATGAGAAGAATACAACTTGTAGAATGATATTGAGAATACCTCTCGAAATTAATTTTAAGGACTCTTTGCTTATCTCTAGATATGTGCAACGTAAATTCTATACATAATAGAACTAGATTTTTTTATATATAGGACACAGTTTGTGTAGCATATTTTGGTAGTAATTTTGCAAGTTTCTTGTGAGAAAAACTGTGGATAATGAATATTATTAGTAATGAACTATTTTCT
This sequence comes from Hydractinia echinata, assembly GCA_030067915.1. Classification (NCBI taxonomy): domain Eukaryota; kingdom Metazoa; phylum Cnidaria; class Hydrozoa; order Anthoathecata; family Hydractiniidae; genus Hydractinia; species Hydractinia echinata. The sequence continues at coordinate 1,610 of JASGCC010002543.1, forward strand.
TGCAATACTTTTGCTTTCTCAATGTGATAGTTATGGTGTATTATAGTTTCACTGAAGTTATAGGCCCAGCATTATAATATATATATATTCCCAATTCATTTCATAGAATCAATTACCTTTCAGATAAGTAGAAATATCAAGGAGAATTTTACAGATAGATAGCATAGCTCAAATAGTGAGAATATCAATATTGCTTTAATATCTCTTACTACTGGTTTACCATACTGTATAATCTAAATAAGTTTAGCTATAACCACTGTCTTCTTGATTACCTTTTGAAGTATCATTTATATTAGGAACTCTTCATATGGAGGGCTTGCTATATAAGATAATGATAAATTTTTGAATAACATTAATGCTCTGAATTTCTGCAAGCATTTTCATTCTTTTGATTACTAAAAAAATGCTAATGATGATGTAGCCGTAAATAAAATACAAAAGTTATATTATCGAAGAAATACTAGGGCAATGTCATGTATTATATGTATATATCTTCAAAGTTTATAGAGATGCATGTATATATGTTACGATTCTGATAGCCTTTATTTAGTATTTGACAAAATCATCAGCTATACAGATAATTTATATTTCACTGAAAATATTTTATGCCTATTGGAAGATTCTAATGCCAGCTTTATCCCAACTATGACTGAGGGTACATTAATTAAATGGTTAGTAGAAGTTGATGATGCCGTTAAGATTGGTGATGTGATTGTTGAAGTGGAGACCGATAAAGCAACGATGGAAGTAGAAGCATTCGAAAGAAGTTAAAATAGGGAAAATTGTAGTAGAACCTGGTACAGCTAATGTTAAAGTTAATACAGCTATAGCAATTATCTTATCAGAGGGAGAAACAACCTTGGATCTTAGAAAAATTTTCACCATCAAAGGCGGAAAAGAAAAGTACTAATGATATAGAGAAAACTCAGCCAATAAAAGATAAAAATACTAGAAAAAGATCCTGTGATCGATAAACAAAATAGAGTGAAGGCTAGTCCTCTGGCTAAGCGTATCGCCCAAGAGCATGGTATAGATATCGCACAAATAAAAGTGGGCAGTGGGCCATATGGAAGAATATAAAAGATGATGTCCTAGAATTAAAAGATAAAAAACCAATATCGATACTACAAGTAAATTTAGGGCTGAAAATTTTTTACAGATGTTTCAACAATACGTAGCGTCATAGCTGAACGTCTAGTTTGCCTCCAAACAAAACTATACCGCATTTTTATCTAACTGTGGATTGCAATATGACTAAGCGTAATAAATGTACGCAAACAAAATTAACACTGAGGGTTGTCAGTAACAGTTAATGATTTTATTGTAAAGGCAACAGCTTTGGCCTTAAAGAAATTTCTGACGTTAATTCTTTCTTGGTGTGGCAAAAAATCGAGCACTACCAGGCGGTTGATATTGCAATTGCGGTTTCTTTAGATGATGGTTTGATCACTCAATTGTTAATCAGGCTGATGATTAAATCGCTTAAGCCGCTTTCAATGGAGGTTAGTCGTCATTATGCGAGCCAAAAAGGACAGCTTGCTAGTAACGAATATCAGGGAGGTGGAATTACTATTTCAAACTTGGAATGTTTGGTATAAAGATTTTGTTGCATAATTAATCCCGCAATCAAGTATCTTGGCAGTAGGATGTGCTGAAAAAAGACTATAATTCAAAATGATTCTGTAGTCATTGCTCACATGATGACAATGACTTTATTCGGTTGATCATCGAGTTGTTGATGGCGCCTTAGGAGCACAGTTTTTAAATGAAAATTAAGAATTTCTTAGAGAATCCATTTAGTATATTAGTATCATGAGTATTATTAAAATAAAAATATTAGAACATGCACAAGGTTTAGACTTACCAAATTATGCTAAACCCTCAAAGTGCTGGGCTGATTTGCGTGCCGCTCTCACAGAAGAAGTTGTTTATACGTTTCTATGGAAAGAGTATTGATTCCAACAGGTATAGCCGATTTGCTTTGGAAGATGGTTATGAAGCTCAGGTGCGTCCACGTTTCTGGCTTGGCTATCAAGCATGGTATTACAGTCCTTAATATCCTGGAACTATTGATACAGATTATCGAGGTGAAGTAAAAGTTTCTTTGATTAACTTAGGAATGGTATTTTCACAGTCAAGCGTGAGATCGTATTGCACAAATGATTATCTCTCCAGTTAATCCAAGCTCAATTTATTACAGTAAAAGTATTTAGAGAAAATGTGCGAATGAGGAAGGGTTCGGATCAACTGGTGAATAGCCGTTTATTCCGAATATATCATTAATTGGCCAAGACGCGACAGATGTATTGGTAGACTCAAAAGTATTGGTGGTTGGGGCAGGTGCGTTTGGTAGCCCTCTTTCTATACTATCTAGCTGCGAACGGTATGGTACTATTGGTATTTGTAGAATATTTTGCATCTAGTATCCTTATCAGACCTACAAAGACAAATTTTGTATAATACAGAAATGATCAATAGTTATAAAGCTGATTGCGCTAAAATAGCATTGGAATAAACTTAATCCAGATTGCAAGATTATTCACCATATAAATTCCCATATCCAACATGAAACTGGCATCATTGATGACTTTTGAATATAATTGTAGAATGTTCTGATAACTTTGAAACCAAATTTTTATTGAATCAGCAATGTACTTGAAACAAAAACCAATAGTTATAGGTGCAGTAATTGCTTTGATGGCTATGCTTGGAACATTCAAGTCCTATTATGGAAAAGATTATCCATGCTATAGATTGCTTTTGTCCTGAAATTCCAGAGCAACATGAGTCTCTGCAATCCTGCGCTACGCATGGTGTACTTAATTCTGCTGTTGGTACGGTTAGTTCTATACAGACAACCAATGGTGATACAAGAATTATTACAAATTAATAGGGGAAGAGCAGATCCGCTGATTAGGTTAATTCATTGAATTATTCCTTTAATCTCAGCACTAATTATAGTTGACGATCAATGTAGTGTGTGTGCATGTTAAAAATATTGTTATATATAATATCGTATGGTATATTATTACTTGGCATTCATAAGTCACTTTATTATCCTAATACTTTGAACACAAAGTCACTGCCTTTTTTTCTCAAAGTAGCAAGTGCAAATCTTATATAACATTAGCATACCAAGGGAAGCCTCCCTTAATCATTTTAATGGTCACATACTATAGTACTCAATAAAATAATCATATGTATCTTTATAGCAGTTTCATTTATGCACAATAGATTATTAAACGTATTTTAAGTGTTAAATCTACTCTATATCTCATGTTAAAAAGTTTGTATGGGAGTAAGGCCTATGGCTAGGGCGAAGTATAAAGAAGGGTGATATCAGTAACATTTCAATAAGTTCTAAAGTGCAGTTTAATAAAAGGCCACCTCTATATGATATTATGATGTTTAATCATGCGCAGATGAGTAGGAATGATTTTAACTAAAGTGCTTGAAAAAGTGCTTCAATAATCACGACAATAGGCGAGTAGAAAATTTATACTCTAATTTTTCAAAACAAAAAGTATATAACCTATGGTCCATATACTAAAGATGTTGCAGAGACTATAGCAGGAAAAGTACAGGCTTTTCCTAATATTACTGTTTGTTGTGTTATTAAAAATTAGTATATGTTATCAAGTAGTTTTGGAGGAAACCCTTAATCGGGCTGTATCAATTGCATCATAATTTTCATCATGAGTATGCAACGCTAGAGCATTTGTTATTAGCTTTGACGGAAAGATATACATGCATATTATATATTAAATAAATGCAGTATCAATATAGCCCTCTTTAAAAAGAAGAAATTTCAATATTTCTAGCAAGTGATATGCCTAATATTACGTTTGACAACCTGTTGGAATCTAAGCCAACAATAGGCTTTCAACGAGTAGTATATAGATCTGTGCAACATGCTAAAAATATAGGGCAAAATGAAGTAAATGGAGCACAATCTTCTCATAGAATTTTTCACTGAAAATGATTCTTATAGTATATATTTATTACACAAACATAATATAACTTGTTTAGAGGTATTACATAATTTATTAAAATATCAAGCAAATGGTGATAATGCCATTAACCTATCTGATTACAATAATTCTTCTACTCAGAATAAAGTGAATTTTACTTCTAAAACAACCGTACAGGTGAGACGATGTCACTGTTCTGTATTAGAAGAATATTGTGTGAATCTAAGATAGAAAAGCGGCAAATGGCCGAGATTGATAAGTTAATTGGCAGACAGGTAGAAGTTGAAAGAACTATAGATATTTTATTGCGAAGAAGAAAAACATAACCCCTTATATGTTGGGGATCCCGGTGTTGGTAAAACAGCAATAGTTGAAGGCTGGCTTGCGTATAGTACAGCAGAAGATTCCGCAAATTTTAGCGGAAACAACAATATATGCTTTGGACATAGGTTGCTTGTTGGCTGGTACTCGTTACCGAGGAGACTTTGAAGAGCGTATGAAAATGGTTATAGAAGAGATTCGCAATAAAAAAACAGCAGTGCTCTTCATCGATGAAATTCACACCATCATGGTGCTGGTTCCACTAATGTCAGTTCTTTGGATGCCAGCAACTATTAAAGCCCGGCTTTAGCACGAGGCGATTTTTCGTTGTATTGGAGCTACTACTTATAAAGAATATAATGCTAGTTTTTGCCAAGGATATGGCACTTTCCAGAAGATTTCAAAAGATTGATGTGGCCGAACCTTCTGTAAAAGATACAACTGATATTTTATACGGAATAAAACCTTATTATGAAAAATATTCTGATATAAAGTTATACAATAAAGCTATTGATGTTGCTGCCAAATTGGCCAAACGCTACATCACAGATAGGATGTTACTGATTCAGCAGTGGATATTATTGATGAGGTTGGTGCTTATAATCGAAGGCTGGAGAGTCATAATAATATTGGAGTGGTTGATATTGAAAATGTTGTAGCTAACATGAGTAAAGTTCCATATTCACAGATTGCTTACAGTGATACTCAGAGAGTTAGAACATTGGCTAAATCATTAAAAAAAGATATATTTGGTCAAGATGAAGCAATAGATAAATTGGTTTGCATCTATAAAACTATCGAAAAGCTGGTTTACGTGATACTAACAAACCGATGGTAATTATTTATTTGCGGTACTACTGGGGTTGGTAAACAGAATTAGCAAAACGATTAGCCGTAACATGGATATGCATCTGGCCAAGTTTTGATATGTCAGAGTATATGGAGCCCTCATACCCATATCAAAAATGATTGGAGCTCCTCCCGGGTTATATTGGTTATGATAAAGGTGGAATCCTAACTGATACTATTTCCCGACATCAATATAGTGTGTTGTTATTAGATGAAATAGAGAAGGCTCATCGCGAAGTATATAATATATTATTACAAATCATGGATTATGGTTGTGTTACCGGACAGTATGGACGCTCTGTAAACTTTAATAATGTATAGTAAATTATGACAACTAATGCTGGAGTAGAGGAATTCACTAAAGGACCATTTGGTTTTGGACGTAGTGAGACAGATTATTTAGGCCATTTGATCAACATTTCAGTCCTGAATTTCGCAATAAGATTAGACTCTATTATGTCTTAATAGTATTGAGCGTCAGGAAATGAAACATATCATAATGAAATTGATTGCCCAAACCCAAAGATATATCGAAGGTAAAATAAAATTAAAAATTTCCCCTGAGGTAGTCAATTATTTAATTAATATAGCATAAATGTAAGAAATATGGAGTGCGTTATGTTTGAAAGAATGATTAGCACTGAGATATTACAACAATTAGCTGAAAAAATGCTATTTAACAAAAGTTCTTTTAGTAAGAATAAAAGCATAGTAGCAAAAATGAAGGGAGATAATCATATAAATTAATCTGAGGGCTTTTGCCGAATGCATGTTGATAGGAAGTGGACACGAAGAGTGGAAGTATATAATGCCTAAATATTAATCCAAAATTTTGCCAAAACTCGATACGCATCAAACCTTAGACAGGTTACCTTTTGAGTGTTTAATGATTGGATAATTTCTCATTTTTTATTTAAGATAGTAACATGTTCTGTTGTCTATCTGAAGATGCATTGAAGTAATAGTATTCTTGTAGTGCATTCACCTCAATGACTTGAATGCATGAATAAAAAGATTTTAAGATGTTTGTAATATGCTAGACTTTTGTTATCCATTATAAAATTCTTATTATTACATTTTTATAAACATCTTTTTTTATTCTAAAAATATACCCTCTGAATAGCGCAGTGGATTTATAGAATTTGCATATATTTTATATGATCATAACAGCATTAAATACTACGCCCTAGAGGATTCGAACCTCTGACCCACAGCTTAGAAGGCTGTTGCTCTATCCAGCTGAGCTAAGGGCGCGTACCTCGGATAATAACATAATTACATTTTACTACAATATGATTATGTCTGAAAATTTCTTAGAAACTATTATTATAACAAACGGCTCATATCACAATTCAAAATTGTAAACATTGATATAAAATATGTGCAAGCTCTTGTTGAGAGTATGATTATTTAATAGATTATAGCACCTAATGTGATCCCGATGCGATTTGAACGCATGACCTACAGATTAGGAATCTATCGCTCTATCCTGCTGAGCTACGGGATCTCAATTATACATAATATCAGTACTTGGTTGAATTGCATAGTATCAAATGATACAAGTTATATTGCTGCTTTAGGTCTTTAATTGAATAGGTTATAGTGTGCTTTGCAATATACATGATTTAACATGATCATACTTGCTAAGTGACGTGGTTAGAGCGTTATTTAAAGATGGTAAAAGTTTGCAGAAGGTTTTTGATGACCTGTTATATATTTTACAGTATATTTACCTGGTTTGGAAAATCTTAAAATCAATATTAAGAGAGGTGATAAGGTTGACCTACTAAGTAGGGTTGAAATGTGCATTCTTTTACGAATGATAGTGGCAGTGATATTGAGTAAGTAATAAGACTAATAGTAAAATCAATATTAGGATTGAATTAAGCTCCGCAAAAGCAGGGTCGGCTTGATTAACCCAAAGGTATATTTGCAGTGGAAAAACTGTAGATGGCTCAAGCAAGTTATGTGGAGGGTTTGCAATAAAGGCGGCCATGCCAACCATCAATAGTGGCGCTGATTCTCCCAACACTCTTGCAATCCCTAATATTGCCCCCGTAATAATGCCAGTGAGAGAATAGGGCAATGTGTGATGTAATACTATTTGCATTCTTGTGGCGCCTAAGCCAAACCCGCTTCTTTAATACCATTTGGTACACTATTTAACGCTTGTCTAGTGCTGATAACTATTACGGGCAATATCATGAGAGATAATACCAACCCACCAATAAGCGCTGAAGAGCGAGGTATACCCATTAATTGTATGTAAAAATACAATCCAACTAAACCAAAAATTATCGCAGAGTAGCGGATAAGTTATTTATGCTTACTTCAATTATTGACGTGAGAAATTTATTTTAAATTTAAATTCATGTAGATATATACCAGTCATTATCCCTATTGGTAAAGCAAAATATAAAGCATGTCAATATAGTGAATAATGAACCAATGAATGCTCCTAAAATCCCAGCATATTCAGGGTATTGTGAATCAGCATGCTTAAAAAGATTGATGTTGAAAGAAGTTCTTATTCTTCCCATAGACTGCATTTTATCTTTTATCTCTGAGGGTTTTTTATATTTACAATACTATTAAATAGACTTGCAGCGGGCAGCCCACATTTCAAGATTTTCTCCTATAGTATTTGGGTTATCTTCTATGAAGTGCATGAGTTGCCAACGAGCACTACCACTGATTATATGTTCAGTCTTTTCACCGGGAAGTATTTTATTTAAACCATTAACAATGGTTTGCCTTATATCACTGCTGCTATCAATATGGAGCGGGACTAAGATCTCGGTGGTTCTTAAAGCATAATAACAGTTGCTGCATAAGGTAATTGTAATACACAGTAAAAATAACAAGCTTATAATTACTGAGCAACGTCCAGTAATGCGCAATAAATTATTTTCTGCGCCTTCTTGCTATGCGAACTTTTATGTTACGTTGATTTAGCAGCTTACTTAGTTTTTTCCTAATATGGATATCTTTATTGCTTTTATACATCTGATTTATATCTGTATAAATACTGAGGGACTATTTCTTCTATAGTCTTGGCTTTGACTCCTATATTCTTTAAATCTACAGAATCATGAATGTTATCATATTTTAATAATTGCACTTGATTCTTGTTAATAATGGAGCGCTACTGCCAGTTATAGGCTTCAGCAAACGACAAACAATCTTCCATTCCAAAACAAATGCTAGAAATTTTGCTATACATGATGGTATTGCTAATAGGAGGCATTTCTTGTTAATTGTTGTCATGATAAACTTCATTAATTCTTTCATTTGAATAGGTTTTTGTGCCAACGAGATGAAAAATATTATCGTACATTTTTTCAGTGATAATAATGTAAATGCACTGTGCAACATCCCCAACAAATACTGGCTGAAATAAAGATTTGCCACCATTAATAAGTGGTAATATAGGTAAAAATTTAGCTATTCTAGCAAATTTATTGAAAAATCATCTTCTTCACCAAAAATAATACTGGGGCGTATTATATTCACTTCTGGAAATTCTGCCCTGACAGCTTTTCACCGGCTAATTTGCTATCATTATACTTGCTTGGCTGTTCTATTCCTAATGCTGAAAAATGAATAACTGTTTTACATTTGCTGCTTTTGCATATCTAGCAATTTTTTGTGCAGCAATGTTATGTATTAAATTGAATTCATTTGGACGACTTTCATATAGTTTACCTACTAAATTAATAGCTATATCCATGCCCTGTAGATGTTTTTCTAGTGATTTATCATTGAGAATATCACCTGATATACAAGTTATTTGCCCAACATTCCCATATACTTTTAACTCAGCAGCTCTTGCGCTGTCACGCGTAAACACTTTAATGATATGATCATCTGCGGTTAATTTCTTAACGATATACTGACCTATAAAACCACTACCACCGAAGATTATATCTTAGCCATAATATATAATTTATATAATAAAGATATGTTTACATTTTTCTATAGAAGTTGCAATCTATTGTTGGTACTTTTGAAATTTAATCTTTATCAAATAAAAAATTGTCATTTAGTGCTCTTATATTTATTACATGTCAATTAGCTCTACAATCAATACCTTGTTATTATTTGTTGTGCAGCGCTTTATGCTCTAATGTTTCTGACTTATTGAGTCAAGTGAGAGTTTCTTATAAATATTTTTATCTTCTCCACCGGTCTGACATCCAGTGTATTTATCTGGTATGTATTGATATAACATGTCCATTTAACCCTCCGTGAGACTATTAAATAATTTTTTGATATCTTTAGGCTTACATCAATTCGGAAAAAAATATAATTTTGCAGGCATTATATCCATTTTTTTGGAAATGGATCCACTAAAATGTCAGCCTGAAAGATTTTTTATTGAGTAATATTCAATATGAAGTTAGCGGTGGAGATTATAAGTATGTTTCCAGTTCTCACAACTATTTATGAGCTTCATAAAGCGTGTATTCAATAACGAGAAGTCTCTTTCACTGCGCAGAGTTTTGATATGTCATGACTTACATGATCAATAACATATTTCATTTGCACTATAAAACTCAATATATTCTATACTGATCTATCTCTTTCAAAAAATTATCTATTGTATTTCTATTTTTATCTATACTATATATACCTTGATTTTTGAGTCTTGATGTTACTTCTATCAGATATGTAGTGCTCTGCATGTAATCTATCAACTCAAATATTATCATATATCTGATATTTCCCATCATATTCACCTAATACTTTGGAATCACCTACATTCTCTCGCAATAATTTTATTAGCTGATTATCCCACTCCTACAACATATCTTTTTGTGTAAGCAAATTATCATATTTTTTGCTTAAATAAATAGTACAAAACTATCGATATCGCTAATATAAGTAATACTGCAAGAAATAATACAGCAGAACCTATTATAGGTGTTTTTGGTGTTATATATTTGTCAAAATATAAACAATAAGATACTCATCCCCCTGTTATAAGAGAAACTATAACAAACAATACTGTATATTTTCTTGGATTATGATATGTACTGCCTATCAGGTTACTCTCCTATCATTAATTAAACGATAAAGATCTCTAAATGTTCTACAAGGTATTTATTCGTCATATAATACAATCTTATAAATTAAATTTGCATTATTATTATATGAAAAAGTATAATTCACTTTTCAATATTTCTAGGATTTATCTGTGTTGGACGGGAAAATAGCTTTAATTACTGGTGCATCGAGTGGTATTGGTGCTGCTATTGCCAAACAATATGCTAAAGAAGGTGCTCATGTCATTTTATTGGGTCGTGACTTAAAAAAGCTAGAAACTGTCGATGATATAATTAAAGTGTTTAACGGAAAATCTACCATAATTAATATGGATTTGACAGAATTTGATAATATTTCATCTCTGTCATCGACCATTTCTCATCACTTTAATAAATTAGATATTCTAGTAAGTAGTGCTACTTTTATGAGTGACTTAAGTTTATTAATTGATATTACTGAAGAAGCTTGGCATTTAATTTTAATACTAACCTTCATGCAAATTGGTATTTAATAAAACATTTTGATCCATTACTAAAAATTTCAGAATCCGGTAGAGCTATATTTATTTCTTCTGATATAATGGATATGCAGAATCTGTCTTTTTGGGTCCATATGCCATCACCAAATCGGCACTAACTTCGATGGTGAAAATTTATGCAGAAGAAACCAAGCATACTAATATCAAAGCAAACTTAGTAATTCCAGGTCCTGTAGCAACAAAAACATATCAAAAATCATATCCTGGACAAGACGTATCATTGATGACGCAACCAGACGATATTACAGATGTTTTTCTGCAATTAGCCTCTGAAAAATGTAAGTTTTCAGGTAAAGTGCACTATGCACAATACTAACATATGATACTTATTACTCGCCCTATAGAAGATGCAATTAAAACAAAGGCGGCGTTATCGAAGAGAAAATACCTTATCTATTGGAACCATTATTAACCTTCCATCCTATACAGGATGGAAAATTTCATTGTTATGATGATGAAATAATTATTATCACCAGCACTAATGCTATTCGTGCCCTTGTACAACTTACTGACCAAAGATATTATAAAATTATTGCAACAGGCAAATCCACTGCTGATTATGCCAAAACACAAGGGTTTAAAAATGTCATTATGGCAGGTAAGAATATACAAGAATTAATAAGCTATGTAATAAAAAATCATATTATATACAGCAAATTATTATATGTTAGTGGTATGCACATTTGCTATCCATTAATTGATATTTTATTAAAGAACAATATTAAAGTGAGAAGAATTATTATATATGAGATGATATATAGAAAAAAATTTACCGCACAATGTCAGCAAGCTTTAGCTTCAAATGAGATTACTGGAGTTGTATTTTTCTCATTTAATACTGCTAAAGTTTTTATAAATCTAGCAATCGATTCTCATCTGGAAAATCAATTACAATTAGTTAATGCCTATTCATTAAGTCAAAGCATCACTACCATGATACTCCAATTATCTTGGAGAGCAATATATACAGCTAATAATCCTGATCACGATGCTCTTATCAAGACTATTGTTAATAGTTAACATGATTCATTCAGTGTGGCACATAATATATAAAATCGTAATAAGTATTATTTATACTTGATTTATTCGTAAAATAATATTATTACGCTTTAAATATTATACAATAAAAGGTAGTCATGAGAATAGGTGTTCCGAGGGAGATAAAGTCTCAAGAATATAGAGTAGGTCTAAATCCTGCCAATGCTGAAGTATTAATCATGCATGGCCATAAGGTATTAATAGAAAATAATGCTGGTATTAATAGTGGTTTTAGCAATAAGGATTATGAGAAGGTTGGTGCGCAAATATTAAATAGTGCTGATGAAATTTTTGATGACAGCGCTCTAATTGTTAAAGTGAAAGAACCTCAGCCAGAAGAGTGTAAAAAATTAAAAAAGGGTCAGATAATTCTTACCTACCTGCATTTGGCTCCTGATATGGAGCAAACAAGGCTATTACTAGAATCAGAAGCTATTGCTATTGCCTATGAAACGGTCACTGATAATAATCATTCCTTGCCTCTGTTGGCACCAATGAGTGCTATTGCTGGTAGATTAGCAATACAAGTCGGCGCCCAATGCCTAGAGAAGGTGAAAGATGGAATGGGAATATTATTGAGCGGTGTACACGGTACTCCTCCGGCTAAGGTAGTCATTATAGGTGGAGGAATTGTTGGTGTTAATGCAGCACGTATGGCCATGGGGCTTGAAGCCAATGTTACTATTTTAGATAAATCATTGACGCGTATACAGCAGTTAGACGATATGTATAGTCCGAAACTTAAGGCTTTATATTCTGTGAAAAGCACAATAGAGCAACAGCTATTGACGGCAGATTTAGTAATAGGATCAGTGTTGATACCTGGTGCTTCTGCTCCTAAAATTGTTACTGAAGAAATGATAAAGAATATGAAAGAGAAATCAGTACTAGTAGATGTCGCCATTGATCAGGGGGGATGTTTTGAAACAAGTAGACCAACTACTCATGAAGAACCTGTTTATAATAAACATGGGGTTACTCATTATTGTGTCATGAATATGCCTAGCAATGTCGCCCGTACTGCTACATTAGCTTTGAATAATGCAACATTAAGTTTCATACTCACTATAGCTGAGAATGGATGTGAAAAAGCATTGCAACAAGATTGTAATTTGCGTAATGGCTTAAACATATACTATGATAAGGTAACAATAAAGGAGTAAGTGATAGCTTAGGTTATACTTATCATTCTCCGGAATCTGTACTAGGAGTAAACTAAAGTATGAGTAAGGTAAAAAATGATAATAGTTCTCTCTCTAAAGAACAGTTGATACAAATATATCGTGAGATGTTATTGTTGCGACGCTTTGAAGAGCGTGCTGCACAAAATATACTATGGGAGAGATCGCGGGTTTTTGTCATTTATATATAGGACAAGAAGCAATTGCTATTGGCATGCAAACCGAAGTTCGACCTTGTGATTCCGTTATTACTACCTATAGAGACCACGGTATGATGTTGGCAAACGGTGCGGATCCAAAGTTAGTGATGGCGGAACTTATGGGAAGAGAAACTGGCTGTTCGAAAGGTAAAGGTGGCTCTATGCATATTTTTGATATACCCAATCATTTTTATGGAGGACATGGTATAGTTGGTGCATCAGTGCCGCTTGGCACAGGCTTGGCCTTTGCGCATAAATATAAAAAGATGGTGCTATTAATTTCACTTATTTTGGTGATGGTGCTGCTAATCAAGGACAGGTATATGAAGCCTTTAACATGGCCTCTTTGTGGAATTTGCCTGTAATTTATATTATTGAAAATAACGAGTATGCTATGGGCACTTCTGTAATGCGCTCCTCTTCTACTACTGAGTTATATAAACGCGGAGAGAGTTTTGGGATACCTGGCCATCAAATTGATGGAATGAGTATCTTTGCAGTGATGGATGCAGCAAGAATGGCAGCTGCTCATGTAAGGTCAGGTAAAGGACCAATTTTATTAGAAATGAAGTCATACAGGTATCGCGGCCATTCTATGTCTGATCCCGGGAATTATCGTACTAAAGAAGAAGTACAAAATGTTAAAAAGACTAGTGATTGTATAGAGCATTTAAAAAAATACTTAGTAGATCATAAAATTTCCACTGAAGAAGAATGTAAACAACATGATAAAGAAATACAGGCCATTGTCAAAGAATCAATAGACTTTTCAGAAAAATCCAGTTTGCCAAAAGATTCAGAGCTGTATACTGATGTTTATCAGTAATTATGTTGATAATGTATTGATAATAAACAAGAGCTATAGAAAAAAATTTATCATTCCAGACATGTATCGTATGCAAGTTATTCTAAACCACTTCTATCTGCTGAATGAGCTGGACGCGGGAAAATATGAATAGCAATAAATTTTTCTGGGGGTGATCAGTTGAGAATTTAGGGCATAATTGCCAGAGTGAAAAAATGGATAGTACGAACCATTATATTGCTAAAAATGACAAAGACATATTTAAGAATGTAGTATTACTACTTACTTAAGTGTGTTGTTCGTTTAATAGACTGCACAGGTTTGATATTATCAACTGTTGGATTGAGCTCTACCTGGTTTTCAACAAATGCTACTATTTTGTTTATTAGAGTTGAGTACTTTTTTTGATCATTAACCTCTATTATGAATTCGTTTTTTATTGGGTCTAAATCTTTGGCAATTTGAGAGTATAAATTCTGATGGTATTCAGTACTATATATATTATCATACATAAATACTGCTAGCACATCATGCCCTTCTTTTTCTAAAAGTTATTTCATTTTTTTGCCATGTGCTGCTCCATTTAATGCAATGGTAAACTGATGATTTTTACTCTGATTGATGATTTCTTGTGTCATGTAGTCATTTCTTGTTAGATGTCCATTATCATTCTTATCTGGCAGGTCGAGATTATCACAATTATTTAATGTTATGTCCAAATTTGATGCATGTTTAAGTATTTTACTTCTTGAAGATAACAATGAAGTAACAATAAACAATCGATTAATCTGCTTTCGTTGTTTTTGAATTTTTTTTGTAAGAATTGCATTTTGTCATCTGTAAAATATTCGGCACTATTCTTGGCTTGTATTTTTTCTTTATGTAATTGTATTCTTCTTCATGACTTTTATAGTATTGATCAATCAGTTGCTCTTTTAATAAAAATGTAAGATAACCTTCATCCAAAAAATATTTTATACGTGTAATCATAGTGAGTGTGTATTTTTCGACCTGTGTAAGATCAGTTTGGTATTCCATATGCATCATCTTGCAACCCATATCTTTGAGTTTTTTGAGGTTGTCAATTATAAAAGAAGTAATACTGGGATCACGGTGCTGTTCTAAAAATAATATGACCCATGTCTTATACAGTATATCCTTGTGTTGAATGACACGTAAATATTAATTTTTATATAAACTGATGAAGTATTTTATATATGAATCTTGTTGATAAGGTTTGTTATTAAAAAAAAAGTGTTTGAATAGAGTGTCTAAACAATACTTAGTGGATCATAAAATTTCACTTAAGAGGAATGTAAAGGACATGATAAAGAAAGACAGGCTCTTGTCAAAGAGGCGATAGAATTTTCAGAAAATTCCAGTTTACCCAAGGAATCGAGCTATATACTGAGGTTTATCAGTAGGAATAGTATCTATAATATGGAGATTTAACAATGCCACATTAATATATCAGCATCGCCATATTCTAAATTAAGAAGATAAATTCTCTCTAATGAAATTAATATTGCATTATAGTGTTCATATTTTAAGACTATTTCATGATATTATTTACCATACGCTGATCATTTGGTTTGAATAATTACTTAAAGTGAACTTTTGAACGTTTAGACTCTCTTGCTCTTTATTAACTATAGAATATATGGTTAATTCATTAGGAAGAGAATTTTCCCATACTTCATAAGTAGTATTATGATTTATTATATACCTTGATATACTCATCTCTTGTAAGAGTGCATTTTCTCTTTTATTATTTTTATGCGGTAAATTAAAATTATTTAATAATATTTCTAAATTTAATGCATATTCAAAAGAGAGAGATATTTAACTTTGTAATTGTTTTTGCTCCACCATAAAGCGTTCCATTCGAATATCCATGCTACCATCTTTCACAGCAAGACAAACCGGACTACCAGTTAATTTTTTGGATATTTTAATTTCACTGACTTTAGCAGCTAGAACCTTTTTCATGTACTCAATCAGTGATGTAATTTTTTCTTCATCACCTTGACGTACAATTTCCGGCTGCTCATCATTACCCTCAGCCGCAAACTTCTGCAAATCAATATCAGAACGGGTAATCGAGCGCAACTTAACATTTTTATATGCTGTAACTACATTAGTCCAAAAATTATCGACATGATCAACTAGTAAAAGCACATTTAGCCCTCGACTCAAAAATCCTTCTAATTGTGGACTCTTTTTCGCTGCCTCCAAGCTATTAGCAGTTAGGTAATATATTTCTTCTTGTTCACCTTTCATATTCTCAATGTATTCGTCAAGTCCAATGAGCTCTTCAGAGTTTGAACTATGGAATCTACATACTGCCATTAGCTTTTCTTGCTCATCTGCAATCATATGTTCACATAGTCCTTCTTTTAATACGGGTCCAAAATTCGTCCAAAACTTTTTATATGTTTCAAGATCAGCTTTAGCCTTTTTATCTAATTCATTAATTACTTTTTTGGTGAGGGCGTTTTTAATCTTACCTACAGTTAGATTGTTCTGTAATGTTTCACGACTAATATTAAGAGGTAGGTCAGCGCAATCAACTACTCCACGCAAGAATCGCAAATATTGTGGGATAATATTAACATTTTGATCAGTAATAAAAACTTTTTTGATATATAATTTTAAGGCACATTTTCTATCCGGATGAAATAAATCAAATGGTTTTATAGATGGAATATAGATTAGGTTGGTGAACTCCAATGCCCCTTCATTTTTATTATGAAAAGTCATCAAGGGTGATCCACCTACATGCGCTACACTACGGAAGAATTCTTGATGCTGTTCATCAGTAATATCACTTTTATTGCGTGTCCAAATGGCCGAGGCGCTATTTAATTGTTCACTCTCTCCCTTCTCATCAATATACTCTATAGGACAAGAAATATGATCAGTGTAAGTGGTGATGATATGTTCAATGCGAAATTTATCTAGGTATTGTTCTTCGTCACTACGCAAGTATAATGTGATAGTAGTACCAACTGGTGCTTCGAAGTCTGTAGTTTCAATGGTATATTCACCATCGCCAGTGGATTTCCATATATAAGATTCTTGCTCACCAGCTTTATGTGAGAGTACTTCTACTTTTTTCCGCTACCATAAATACTGAGTAGAATCCAACTCCAAATTGTCCTATAAGATCTAAATCATCCTTTTTTTCTTGCAATAATTGCATAAAATCCTGTGTACCAGAACGAGCAATGGTTCCAAGGTTTTTCTTGAGATCTTCCTTGTTCATACCAATACCATTATCACTAACGGTTAAAGTCTTTTTCTCGGCATCAAAGGAGATTTTTATCTTAAATTCTGTATTTTCTTCTAATAATTCTGGCTGTAATATTCCTTGATATTGTAATTTTTCACAAGCATCTGCAGCATTAGAAACTAATTCTCGCAAGAAGACTTCTTTGTTTGTATATAAGGAATGAATAACTAATTTTAGAACTTTGCCAGCTACAGCGTCGAACTTATAGCTTTCTACTTTTTCTTCTACCATATCTATCTATAATAATATTAAGCATAATTTTTATTTAAGCATTTTTACCATATTTTCAAGTATGATTTGATAATTTTGTGTTATTAGCTATAAATAAGATTTTTAATGATATAAAATTTTTCTTTACGAGCCCTTGTTAGTTAGTGTGGTTAAATAAAAAAGAGAGTATATTGTAGTGTAATCATCTTAGCAAAAATAGGAGTTGCAAAATATATTCGCGTTACAGTAGGGGCTATGGTAACCCCTTGTGTGTGAACTCTAACTGCCACACATTTGTTATCTCGGAGGCGTAGCTATTAGGGGTTTCTATGGATAAAAGGATATATTACTTTAGATGCTAAATAACATATTTACAATTATATTGCCGGAATGACAGCTATAGCATGGTTTTTGAATTTGATGGTGCCCTTTAGTTCTATATTGTTCTTGATTCTTTTTACTTGAAACATATTCCCAGAATTAACTGATTTTTGTTTGAAGTATCATGGTTTGTTATAATCATCATTTATTCTAAGTATTTTGCAATTATCTTCATATTTGTTAAATAATACATCTTATGTTATAATTTACTTATAAAGCAAGATTCTATGTGGTTCTGTGCAAAATATGAAATCTATTATCAATAAAAGTTATGAAAATGTAAAGTCCTTTACCCTGGAAAGTAATAAATATAAATGTGGTGTGCTGGCATTGGTGTTATCATTTGTATTTTTAGTGTTGGGTGTAATATTGGACATAGAAAAGATTTGAAAAGTCGAAATGTATCAAAATTTGATGAAAAAGTAGCGCTTGAGGTGAAAAAAAATATATAATGGATGTGTTCAAAATCAAACTTCAACTCAATCTCAATCATTTCCTATGCGTGAGATAAAGGTGGATGAAGATATTTTACAGAAATATGAAGGTGCGCCTTTTATTCATCAGCGCGTGCTTCAGGCAGTGGGGGAGTTTGTTTTTGAGGAAGAGAATGTTGTAGACAATGTAGACATGGATGAAAAGATAGGCAAGAATAATAAATTTAATGAAATATTACATGGCATGTTTATCCTTTGCCATCAGAAATCAAAAGGTAAAAAGATCAGTCATAAGAATATAATTAGTCAATATGGGTCTGGTGATGCAAAGATTTTCCTTTCTATATTGTTGCGTATCTCATAAACAATGGAATATCTGAGGATCCAGGTGCAGAGTTAGATAAAATATCTGGTATTCAATCAAATACAAATCTTATAAGCGACTTTAATCCTTTAAGGAAGAGGTTTTGGCTGATTAATAATTATATAAGCAGTACGAGAAAAAATGGTTGAAAGGACGCCTTGAAGAGCCTACAACCATAGTAAATGTCTCTACAGCAAATTTTTTACAAACGTATTGTCGGTATTTAGGTAAAGACTAGAGTCATTTTTGCTGGGGTATATCAATTTATATCTCGTCAAGCTCAAGGAGGTGAGCTAATATCGTTTCAATTGAGTGTGGAGAGAGATGAAGTACGAAATCATTATGACATCTTTTGATAGATTTTGAGAGAAGCTATTTGGAGGTTTACTTGGGACCTAAAGTGACAAATAATGTTTACGCAGAGATTCTGGATAGTTGTGCTTCTGGGATGATAGGTATGGGATTTAAGTATTGTGTCTGGGGTGCAAGGCGTTGTTACTTTGCTTCCGGGGGTTAGGGAAATACTACTGTTTTTTTCTTAATAAAGATTATTTTTTTGTTTATTATTGTACCTTTAGGTCTAAAAAGTACATATTATTTACTAGCAGAGTAAGAACTCTTTCTTCACTTTCTGTATATAAAATATTTATTTCATTTTATAATTATACCAATTACTATTTACTAGTGAACATTATGACTGGCTGTAATCTTTCTGTATTCAATTTAAGTTTTTATATCTAAGGCTATTGTCGATGTTGGGAAAAGGGTATATTATAAACTTCATTTAAACAGTATAATGTCTAGCTTAAAAGAATTAAAGTTGCGTATTAATAGTGTTAAATCACTAAAAAAATCACTAAGGTGATGAAGATGGTGGCGGCAGCAAAATTAAAGAAAGCGCAAAAGCGCTCGCAGGATGCCAGCATATCTTTGGCAATTAATATTGCTCAATAAATATGATCGCAGTAAACCTTATAATGATCTTCCCAAGATTGTTGTGTGCGAGTAAATAGTATTATAATGTGACATCTATTGTTTTTATTGCCTTCTGGATAAAGGGCTTCTGATTGGTGGTTATGAATACAGGGGCTGATCAAAGCGCTTGTCAAAAATATATAATGAATCTAAATAGCGATTGTCACAGTGAAAATTGTTTGTATTGGTTAATAAGGCAAAGAAGGCTTATTAAAAATTAATTATGAGTGATAATATAATTCATTCGGTGAAAAAATACAGGTAATTACGAAGCGGCGACAATGCTGTGATCCGATGAAAATATCTTCTGAGCATGATTTTTGATATAGCTAAGATATTTTATACAAAATTTTGTGAGTAGTCATTTCACAGTATACCAAAGAGGAGCAAATAGTACCATTGTGTAGTAAAATAGAAGAAACAGTACCCTTATGAGTGTCACTTGAACCTGAATAAAATGTCTATACTATCTTCTTTGGTGAATTGTAATATAGTAGCGCAAGTTATATAAAGACTATGCTGATGGTCAGCAAGTGAAATATATGTTGAGAATGTTGGCAATGATAGCGCTACTCGTAATGCAGATGATATAGTTCGCAGATTGATTTATATTTATAATAGATTTAGGCAAGCTGCCCACTCACCAAGGAGTTATTGAAATATCAGTGGTGCAGAGGCGATATAATAAAAGAGATAGTTATGAATGATTTGGAAATTTTAGAAGATATAATGAAGAAGGCTCAGGCAAGTGGAGTAGCCGCTGATGCTGTTGTTACGAGTACTATAAAAGAATCTGTCTCTTGCCGAATGCAGAAGTTAGAAAAATTTTGAAACGGCGTGTGAAGTGAATATGAGTTTACGTGTCATGATTGGTAAACAGCATGCTTGCATATCTACTAATCAATTGTCAGGTTTGCAAGAGGTGCTAGATAAGGTGATAGTTATGGCTAAGGTTTCGCCAGAAAACCCTTATATTTTTTTGCCTGAAAGTAATTATGAGTTAGGTGCTGCTGCGTGGTGTATTATCAATATTTTGATCATAAGAGCTTGGATCTAAAGAAGAACATGATTGAAAATGCAAAATACGCTGAAGAGGCAGCCTTATCTCATGATAAGGTGGAAAACTCAGAGGTGCTATAGTCAGTGTTCCCAGTCTGCTGTATCTTTTGCTAACACTTGGGGTATGGTCTCTTCATATAGGAAGTCATGCTTTTATAATTCTGTTTCTGTGATTGCAAGGGATGGTGATAGTATGCGAGCAAGGTCATGATTATTCTATTGCTTGTAATTATCATGGGTTAGAAGCGGCCTGATATGACTGGTAATAGAGCAGCGGAACGTGCTGTTAAAAAGTTAAATCCACAAAAAAATAAAAACGTGTAGGTGCCAGTGAATGTTTGATGCGGAAATATCTGGTAGTATATTACAAAGCATTTTCTGACGCTTGAATGGCTCAAATATTGCTTATGGTGCCAGCTTTTGAAAGATAAATGAAGCAGCAAGGTTTTTAATAAGGCTATCCACAATTGTTGATGATCCTAATGCTAAAAAGGGATTATCATCTTACCTTTTGATGGCGAGGGTATTTCAGGTCATCAGTTAAATTTAGTAAGTGATGGAAATTAATATAATTGTGTTAGATGTTCAGTCGCTAAAAAATTACATTTATCCTCCAACGGCCGTGCACATCGCTCTAAATCAGGTGTGTTGAAACCGTCACATGTAAATTCTATATATGCAGCCGGGAAAATTTTCTCGTGAATAATATAATCACCAAATAAAAGGGGAGTATATATTACTGAGATATTTGGTTTTGGTAGTAATTTGTTACTGGGGATTATAGCCATGGTGCTTCTGGTTTCTTAATTGAAGATGGAGAAATTGCAGGCCAATCAGTGAATTTACGATTGCTGCTAATATGAATGATATGTTTATGGGTTTAATGCCTGCTAGTGATTTGCAATTTACTAAGTTAGTGAATGCGCCGACTTTAGTTGTGGCGGAAATGACTGTTGCTGGTAAGTGAATAGAAGGTTAGTATAATTTTTTATACTTATTTTGTGAATTATTATTTTGGCTAGCTTTTTTGGTTACAAATTTGTTGAGGATAGTAATATTTATTACCTTTATGGTATGTATTATAATGATTTTATATGAAAAGATAATGCTGTTGTTTGTTTTAATGATTACTAGATGGGATGAGAGAAAAACTCCATTAATTGAGCACTTCAGAGAGTTGCGTACTAGATTGACCTCTCATTTGTTGTGTTTGTATAGCATTTTTGTATATGTTATTATTTTTTCACAACATATATATCATTTTCTCTTAGCGCCATTAGCTGAATTGGAAAAAAACAATACAGAGTTTAGCCTTATCTATACAGGGCTTACTGAGGCATTTTTTGTATATTTAAAAGTAGCAGGGTTGCTGCATTGCTTATTTCCTCGCCGTTTTTTATATGGCAAATATAATCTTTTTATTGCACCTGGGCTATATAAAAGAGAAAAGGCAATACTATTACCTTATTTAATATCAACTCCGCTGTTGTTTATCTTGGGGGTTTCTGTAGTTTATTATTATATATTTCCATTAGCGTGGAGCTTTTTTTGTGAGTTTTGAGTCTAGTGGTAATGAGGCAGCTGGTATTTGTCAATCGAGTTTTATGCCTTCAGTGGCAGAATATCTTGATCTGGTAGTGCAATTGATGTTTGCCTTTGGCTTGGCTTTTCAATTGCCAATAATCTTAACTTTACTAGCACATGCAAGAATTATTACTGCACAATCCTTGATTAGAAGGCGCCGGCTCTCTATAGTGATAATTTTTTTTGTCGCAGCTATATTGACGCCACCAGATGTACTAAGTCAAGTAGGTCTAGCTATACCTATGCTATTATTATATGAGCTTTCTATTATTGCATGCAAATTTATAGAAAGAGCAGAGCTTCATAATATAAGCTAGTTTATAATAGTAGGTCCTTTTTTTGTTGTATCAGATGTTTTCTGTAGAGGTACCTAATGTTGATGGTGAAGCCCATTGATTTTTTGGAGTTTGTGAATGTTTTGGAGTTTGTGAAGTGTGCTGATGATAGAAACTATCACTCGTGGGATTACCTCTTTTATTTTGGTAAACAGTGGACGTGCTGTTTTAGCTAGAGCTTGCATAAATAATTCATTTGGGTTTTCTAGGCAGTAATCATATAAATTTTCAAAATATAATTGAATCTGCTCTGTATCGATCTTATCCTTTCCAATCATCGAATTAGAGGTTCGAATCAGGGCATCCATTTGCTTTACTATTCCGCTTTACCATCTTCCTTTTCAGTAATTTCTTTACACGAAGTGATTCCAATATTTGCATAAAGAATGCCATATATAAACTCTGAAAGACCACTGGCTATATCAGCTGCATGGAGCGTGCTGGTACTAACAATAGCGTGATGGATATAATAAAGGAGTGGCTATGTTTTTCATAAATCATGAATCGCTATTAACAATAAAGTTATATCACAATTGTACTGAAGAAGCAATATTGACTATCAAGAATAATATTTTATAAGAAAGGTTACTTTTATTATTAGGTGATTTCATGGAAATATTTTTTTCAGAGGCGGTTAGTGCTCTAGCAAAAGCTGTGGTGCTAGTGATAGCATTATTTGAAGATGAGGGGCTTGTAGGCAGGGCTGATCAGATAAACATTAGTAGTGGTCAGGTTATAAAAACTATTTCTGTGAGCAATTTTCAGGACAGTGTGTTTGGTGATATCAGGTCTATTATGGTGCCACATATAATAGAGAATTATCCTGAAATACAGTCAATTATTTCTTATTAATGCTGGTCAGTCCAAAGAATTTGATAGGATTAAGGCGAAAATATAGGTGGAAAGATATATAAAGAGCTTAACCGCTTAAAAATAGAAGATGCAGTAGTATTGATTGAGTCAACTGTTCCTTCTATTGTGCCATATATTGCCAATGGTATTGCCTGAATGACTTTAATTTCAACAAGTATAAGACTGTGACGAAAAAAGATGATAGGCCTGTCAATAAGATTGAATTTATTGTTGATAATCAAGATTACCATAATAAAGAATTTAAATCTCTATGGGCGGTGACACGTGGTGTACAAATTGCTCGGGCTTTTGTTAGTGAGCCACCTAATGTATTATATCCTGATTCATATGCTACTCAAATCAAAAATGCTTTCAGAGAATGTGATAAGTGTAAAGTGGAAATATTAGATGAAAAAATGATGGCGAACATGGGATGAATGCTTTATTAGGTGTAGGACAGGGTAGTAGTAAAGAATCAAGACTGGTGATTATACAATATAACGGCAATAATAATAAGGATAAAGCCCCAATTAGCTTTGTAGGGAAGGGGGTAACGTTTGATACAGGTGGAATTTCATTGAAGCCACCGCGCGGCATGTGGGATATGAAATATGATATGGCCGGATCGGCCGCTGTAGTTGGAGCAATGTATGCTTTAGCGGCACGTGGTGCTAATGTCAATGCGGTTGGAATAGTGGGTTTGGCAGAGAATGCTATATCTGGTGATGCGCAAAGACCTAGTGATGTTGTAACTTCTATGTCTGGTCAAACTATTGAGGTTCTTAATACTGATGCAGAAGGACGTCTGGTATTAGCAGATGCTTTGTCATATGTGCAGCAAAAGTTTAAGCCTAAGTTCATTGTGGATTTGGCCACTTTGACTGGGGCAATCGTAGTAGCACTAGGTGATCAATATGCTGGTGTTTTTTCGAACAATGATCAATTGGCAGAAAATCTTATTAATGCTGGAAAAAATAGTGAATGAAAAAGTGTGGAGATTTCCTCTATCGAAAGAATATGATAAGCATATGGATTCTGATATTGCAGATGTAAAGAATATTTCATTGAAGGGTTCTGGTGCAGAAAGTATTACGGCTGCACAATTTTTACAAAGGTTATAGATAAGGGGCAAGATTGGGCTCATCTTGACATAGCAGGAGTTGCTTGGGATAAGGAAGGTTCTGATATTGCTCCGAAAGGTGCTACTGGTTTTGGTGTCAGACTTTTAAATGAATTTGTTGCCAAATATCATGAGGATAATGACTAATAAATTTGGTATTGCAGTTTTTATTTCGGGAAGAGGCTCTAACTTAGAGAATTATTGAATTTTGTTCTCAAGAGTCTTATCCTGCAAAAATTGAATGTGTTATATCGAATAGCCCGGAAGCCAGAGGTTTGCAGGTCGCCAAGAATTATAATGTGCCAGCCTTTGCTATAGAGGGTGATTTTGAAAATAAAGCTAATAGTATTCTTAGCAGATTTAATATTAAACTAATATGCTTGGCGGGTTTCATGAAAATTATTCTGCTGATTTCATCAAGTTATGGTGTGGGAAGATAATTAATATTCATCCTTCTTTGTTGCCGGCTTTCAAAGGTTTACGAGCTCAGGAGCAAGCTTTGCGTGCTGGTGTAAAAATATCAGGGTGTACAGTTCATTATGTGGATAGTAAAATTGATCATGGTGATATCATTATGCAAGCTGCTGTATCAGTTTTACCTGGTGATACTAGCCAGTCTTTGAGCAATAGGATCTTATTAGCAGAGCATGCCTGTTATCCCAAGGCTTTACAATCAGTATTACTGCCATCCTTGCAGATGGAGAAATCATTATTTATTTCAGAATAAGGTGATGGGAAATCCTCATAATTATTTGCCTAGCCAATTATTTTATCAACTGAGATCTCTATATTATTTTGCTGACAAGCAGCTATTATCGTATTAACTAATAAGAAGGTGATAGTCATTGGCCCCACCCCACCTGGTACTGGTGTTATAAAACTAGCTTCCTTTCTTACTGCTTCAAGATCAACATCACCAACTAATTTATCATCCCTTATTAATACCAACGTCGATAATTGTTGAGCCTATTTTAGTCCATTTTACTAATTTTGGTTGACCAACTGCTGCTACTATAATATCAGCTTTTGACATTTTTCTTGGAGGTTTTTAGTGCGAGAATGTGCAATGGTTACTGTACAACTTTCTTGTAGCAACAAATGTAACATTGGCTTGCCCACAATATTAGAACGTCTATAATCAAAGCATCAAGTCCGGATAGGTTATTGCCTAGTACATGTTTTATTAAATATAAACAACCGTATGGGGTGCAAGGTATAAAACCAGCTTTACCGATAGCTAAATTTCCAACATTCATACTATGGAAGCAATCACATCTTTTCTAGGGTCAATTGCATTTATTATAGCCAATTGATTAATATGTTTAGGTAAGGGCAGCTGCACTAATATGCCGTGCACTGTTTTATCATTATTAAGCTGTTGTATTTATATACCAATTCGGTTTCGAAGTGTCGCTTGCTAATAAAATTGTTGAAGATAGAATACCAGCTTCGCAGCTTTCTTGCGCTTTGTATTTATATATACTTGGCTTGCAGTGTTTTCACCGACTAATATTACTACTAAATTGGGTTTAAATGATAAATTGATAACTTGAGCTTTTATCTTTATTAATAAACTAGCTGCTATTTTTTTTCCATCTATTAATTGCATGGCGTTATGATAATCTATACTATACGCTGTAATAATAGCATATATAATATATGATTTCTAGGTTTTTATTAATGTAGGCGTATTATAGTATATTTATATACATACTATCAATTATAAAAAGATAATATTGTAACAGGCAAAATT
>JASGCC010002544.1:0-27915 GCA_030067915.1 Hydractinia echinata
GCGGGGCCTGTGGGATTCTCCATGATTTTTTGGGGCAAATCTGTACCAAATCGCAAGCACGGCAAGCGTACCTACGCCGTACATGTAGACATTGTCCATCGACTTGTGAGGACCTGATGCAGGTTCCTGATCATCTGATGTAGAACTTTTAGCCACGTTCTTCCGTAAGTCGGCCTTGTTCTTTCGGTTCCATTCCGCAAGTCTCTTGCCAGCAGCAACACGACCTTCGTTCTTCTTGGTTATGACTTGGTTGGTAGACTCCTCACTCATTTGTTATAAGTCCTACGGCTTATAACAAATTTCAATGTAGGCCCTGATCCTCAGGGCTCTTTCACCTTGGTCTCCTCCACCTCTTCTTTTTTAGACATATGCCGGGCGGTATGTCCCATCACTAGGATGGGGGCTAGGCATCTACTAACTGTAAGGTAGACCAGAATGCCAAGGTCTGTCATGGCATCTCGGATAATAGGGTCCTCTTCGATATCTTTTCGCAGGTCCTCGACACTATCAATATCCACAACATTTCCAATCATGTTCGCGTATAGGCTGACTACGTGACTAGTCAACGCTTTTGCGGTCTTTTCCCCCTTCTCTTGAAGCTCTCGTTGTACGTACTCGGCATGTACCTTGTCGATGGCCTCATCGGAGGCCTTCTCAACAAAGCCTTCTGTGCATTTTTTGGGTAGAAGATACCCCTTGCCCTTACGCAGGGCCTCCCTCAAAGATTGCCGTTTATCAGTGGGTTGTTCGACATGCTCGAAATTTTCTGCGGCTGTGTCGAATACTTGTGATAGCTCTGACATTCTATTTATTATACGACGATATCGAAAAAAGCAAAACGCGATCAAGGTATAGGGTAGTATTACGGCATCCATTTATTCCCAGGTGCCGGACCGGCGATAGTGACCACGGGCTAGCGTGGACATTTGGTCCTGCTGCACGAGCCGTTTATCGTCTGCCCTGTTCAGTGCTAGCTTGTTCACCTCCTGAGTGTAAATTTGATGGTTCTTGTGTTGAATCAAGACCTGTTTTTTGTAGATGTTAACGACCTCCTCCAGGCATCGCCTATAGTCGTCAAAAGTGATGGATTTCTTGGTAACGCATCTTTTTACGCCCTTAGCTTTCCTGTCACCGCCCTCTTTTGTAAGGCATTCGTAGGCATATAGCTTTGCCCTCAGTGTTATAAACTCCGTCATGATTTTCCCACCTAGCTCATCCTTCATTAGACCCACAACCTTCTTGTTCTTCCCCATAGGGAGGGGCCTGTTATCGTCCTTGCTATAGGCCGACGTATCAAAACGTGTCTCAACATCCCGCGCTATATCATGATAAAAATCATGTGTCTTTATGTGGAACACAAATGAGTCGGTATCCATATAGCATAGCTGCAGCTTACTACCATATTGCCCATCTCTACACCTAGGAGGTTCTTACTGAACCGGCTTCCACCCTTAAAATTCGGCTTCATAACCAGCTTCATATACTTGTCCTCGTTGGTGACAAGTTTGAAATTACGATGATTTCTAATGTTCTCCATAGTCTTGCCGAACACCGAGAGGTTCATCAATTTGTAGAAGTTTTTTTCAAAGTCATTTTTGGCAGCGGTTATCAACACCGTGTTGTGATCTATATACCCTTAAGCCATGCCTTTTGGTTAAACTGAATGACCCTATGCACCCTCTTTAATTCAAGCCTGTGCTTTATAGCTTCATTTAGGGCCCTGATATGCACCACGTACCCACGCTTGTGTTTTAAATTGGGCACCAGTTTTTCAACCTTGTTAATCACCATGCGTTCTGGTAGAAACGGCAACTCGTTATGTGTATCGTGTTGCCTCTTGGGGTAGCCTATATCAACCTTAAGTAAGTATCCATACTTGTTCTTTTCGACAAGTTTCGCAAATCGCGCTTCGGTGAATACCTCAACGTTGGAGATCCATTTGAAGCCATCTGTTGGGAGGTCTTGACACATTGCCCATCCGTACAGGTTGTTCGCATCTAAATACTGTAGGTAGGAGATTTCAACCTCTGGATCGTACTGGTCCCCCATATACTTGTTGTTAGCCTTGGCATAACGATGTACCGCCTGGGTTATACCACCTCGAATCCCCTTCTCGAGCATCAATAGCATGTTGGGATCTGTGAGGAGCTCTAGTTTAATTCCGGTAAACTTGAGTGCTGCCTTCCATGCCAGGCCGGGTGCAGAGTAAAAATGCGCAGGATCAAGCGTGTAATTTCACACGTCTCGAAAGGTTTCAAATCGTCGGCTAATAGCAGGACGTCCGTGGTCAGGTAGACATCTTGATAGTCGCCCATGGTAACTACATCACCCTCCGGGGTGATGCAATTCCATACCTTTTTCGCATAGGCATAATCCTCATCACTAATCCCCTTCATGTTCAGCTTGCCGTAAAATACCTCCCTGGGGGGTAGTTCCGACTCTTCGAATTTTTGCCAATCATCCATGTACTCGTACGGGTATACACCTTTTCTATGCATTAGGCGGAATACATCGTCCTTATCGATGAATTTGGCCATGGATGGTACATTCGCTTTTAATTTTTCTTGATCTAGTTGCTTCGTGGTATTCAAATGGCAGTTTGAACATAGAAATTTTGCCACATACCCGGCGTCTATACCCTGAAATTCCAGACCGTTATCTGCACAATGTTGACATTTCATACCGGCGGCGTTTGTCCCTATTAAATTACCTGCTAGCTTATCCAGGCTTGATGCCATAAATCAACAACTATCAATGAATCTAATCTCGATACTCTTATAGACCTCACCATCACCGTATCCCATTCCTGCAAGCGGTACCTTGATGCGAACATTGAGACTGATATATTTTTCCGAGTTCTCGGCAATGCAGCCGATGTCCTGCGTGTTATACCTTTCCCCCAGCTCCCTGATAAACAGGTGGGCGTCGTAGCCGCTTAGGTTGTGGAAGATGATAGGTATATGACTAGGTATCTTGTACTTGAGGTTACAGTTGTTATGCGCCGCGCCTCTATACAGCCCCGTATAGTGGCAATGGTCCCGAACTTTACGATTATTCACGTCGTGAAAGGGCTTCATGCAGATATGGCATAACGAGGCCTCGTTATGTTCCCTTTTTAACACCTCTGTTAGTTTCAACATTGGTTGTTGTGGGAATGTCCCATATAGCCGCTTCACCTCCTCCTCCAGGTGGTTAATGAACTTCGTGACACAATCCTTACCACGATACACTGTTAACGGATCCGGTGCATCTCCGTATGCAAATGTACTATAGGTACACCATCCAGAAGGTACATGTTTATTCAGCTTCCTCGTCCTGATGCCCCTGGCATCCTCCACTGGGATGAGTAGGCTTTCAAAGTCCGCGTATATTGCAAAAGGTGCCTTAAATTGCTGATGACCATCCCTAGATTGTAACGATTTTTCAGACTCCTTAGGCATCGTGATTTTAACAGCCTCGTGGTCTTTGCAGTAGCCATAATGCTTGTCTCTCGATTCAACCGTGTTGAAGGCCTGTAGGCAGCTTAGGCAAAAATGCATTGATTTTGTTTTTTCGATGTATCTTTCCCTAATAGTCGCGATAGGCTCTTGACGGTTGTGTAGTGAGCCTTTTTACCATCGGTGATGAGCAGCAGGTTCACCTGCTTGCTACGCTTAATGTTGTGCTCAGATCGTCGCAGGATGTTGATCTTCTTGTCTTGTATGTACAGGACGTTCACTGCGATGCCCATGTTATTCTCTTCAAATTTAGATATATCCTTGATGGTCGTCGGGTACTCTATATCCTGCCAATTGTAGAGATCTACATAAGGCCTCAGCTTAGATATTCTTTGCATATCTTTTTCAATCTCCGTATGGTGTAGGGATGCTATAACGCCCCACTTGAAACATGCTTTATCCTCATTTTTTGGATTTATGATGGCCTTCTTTGAAGCTATCCATTTGGGTAGTTCTATGTACGAGGAACCTCTTGTTAGTCGCAGTTTATGGAAATCTACATCAAGGTGTAGGATTCTACTAATTGAAAAACCACTCTGGGGTAATGCAGGATGCTCCACGTGTGTCTTGACATCAGCAAACATCCTATCCAGCACGTCGTCTACGTCGCTACCCTGGAAGATCTCTATCATCCTGCTGTTAAAGGCTTTCTTCACCTCAATGTACTCATCGTTAGCCTCCTCCGAGTTTGTTTTCTTTTTCCAAATGATCCATAATGTCATCTGTGCCTTTGCCGATCCTATTTCCCCTACCTGCTCCTCAATCAAGGTTTTCACGTTGGGCCTCACCATCCCTATATACCCATCGACGTCGGCCCCTCCTATGCCAGGAATTTGAAAACTTGGAAATGTTCGATGCAACGCGTGCTTATGTTCCTGGGGCGTAAAATCTTGCCCTGGCTGCTGATCATATAGTTTTTGAATATCCTCGAGATAGTCTGCCTCGGCCTCTTTTTCCACTTCATCACGAAGCGTAGGTCCCGCGATGATGTTAGTCGAACTCCCTCTTTTATGGGTTTGGGAACGGCGTCCACTAACCAGTTGTACCATCCTCGCATCTTGGTTTTCACGATAGAACGATTTTTCGACATCTCCTGTTTTTCAAATATATCCATAGCCTCCGGCGTTGGTAGTATAGTCACGGGCCTGACCGGTTTTCGTTGTCCGGCCCTTCTAGAGGGTCTCCCCGGTACAATCTCTAGTAAAGAAACCAATGCGGCCTTGCGTAGACTGTAATACCCGGTTAACCCGAATTCTTTCACTGTGTGCGTATTCATTTATTATAGTATTTTTTTATTTACAGAGAATTACAAGGCTGCTCAAAACTAGCGCAGTTTGTTCACATCTTTACTGCGCATGCGTTGATTTGTGATGATGTTTAGTGGATATTTTGTAGGGGAGGGGAATTTACCTCATTTGCAGCATTCTTTGATGACGTCAACGGTGTGCGGGGGAATTTTAGGGACTTGCGCTAGAACTTTTTTTTACTCATTTGCAGCATTGATTTTTGATATGCATGACTACACATAGACTAATAGGGACTTGTGATGATATATATGGATAAACACGGCATGGTATTGGATGGGTAGGGATTTGTTGGGGTTTGACTGCGGGGTGTGCGATTGTGTGCGCTTAAGAACTTGTGGGGACTTGTGGTGATGTGCGTGCGCGTGCGCGAGATGTGCGTTGCGCCAGAACATACATTTCTTTATCTCTCTATTTTCAATATTTTTCCTACTTCTGGTATGAAACAACTGTCGACTGTAAAGAAATTATGTCAGTTGTTATGAGGAATGGTTTCTACAAGGAATCATAATTGTTATTTACAAATTGTTATTAGCTCGGTTCCAGATCACCTCAAAATGCTTTAATTGAAACGTAAAACTTCTTAACAATCAGTGTCCGAAATCAACAAACTAAAAGTAATACCAAACATTTCAATTACTCACACGGAAATAAATGTGTTTTGCATTAGATGACTAAGTAAGCAAAAGCCAGACATTAAAATAAAGTTGATTTGATAAAAACAACACCACAAATGACAAACAAATTCCTAGAAAACATAAAACGCATTGTGTTTCATAAATTCAATCAATAGATTCAAATTGGTAGTTGATGAGTTGCATACTTACGACATGTTTCATGTAAACGAGACAGACGATATTTTATAGAGTTAAGCCAAATTTAAAGCAATTTTAAAATAATTGGATACTCCTCAAATCGGTGCAGTTTGACAAAGTTCAGTCACTTATTGGAACATGCATCAATACCTTTTTTTAATGCTGCTTTTTGGAGTCGTCTTTAAGATTGGTAGGTCTTCTATCTATTTATTGATATCTACTTCAAAGATATTTAGTAAGGTATCAACGTTTAACGTGGACATTAATTTGAGCGAAAGACTTATATTTATAAATTTGTCTCCATGCAGAGTATCTGATACATAAAACAAAAAAGTAAAAGAATTGAAAACTTGATATTTTATATGTTTGCTAAAGGTTGAGCTGGTGGCTTTAATCCATGGGGTCAGGAGGAAACACTTTTTTATGTTATTCACCTTTTTAATACTATTTAAAGCATACCTCCCACTTAACAACTTAATCTTAAAAAAATCATATAACATTATTTAAGAAAGAATATCTCTTTTTGCCTAATTAGCAATTATAAGAGATTAACTGAGTTAAAACAAACAATGCAATTCCAATCACCGTCTTGCAGCAAAGTGATAGGTCACTCACAGGGAAATTGTTTGCGTATATCAACAAAATCACGATCAGGACAATTGTTATGTAAATTTTATTGTAAAAGTAGAAATCCAATCACCGTCTTGAAAGGTCTCCCGCGTAAAGCGGCAAAGTAACTCTATCGTCATTACTTTGCTCGTCGACAAAATGATCGAATTTTTGAAAAGTGACTTGCAGGGAAATATTTGTATACATCAACAAGTTTCGTCGTCAAACTTGCTTCTCCGTCTTAGTAAGGATACTGTAGGGGAAGGTAAGCATATTCTTTATATCATAATTTATAAAAGAAATTGTCTTTTTTGTTGTTATTTCTTTTTCGGCAATCAGGACAATTATTATGTAAATTTTGTTGTAAAAGTAAAAACTCATGGTAAAAATATTAATTACAATCATTTGAAAAATGTCTAGTTATCGCAGCAATTCATGCTATATTTCGAGAAAAAAATATTCAAGAAAACGGTTGTTGATTCTCCTTCAAAAATAAGAAGCAGAAAAAAATAATCTCAAACTAAACTAACACAACTAACACAAGGTCTGTTCCGTTTCAACCTTGTCCCCAGGGTTCTTATAAGCCTATGACATTCTGACGGGACAGCTCCGTAATAGCCCTGGTCTAGGCTGATGAAAATCACCCTTGTTTTGAGTGATTTTTAATCGTGAAATGGCGAGCGAAAAGAAGTGTTTGTTAGTGAATGTTTGTTAGCGAGGTAGTCTGGAAACGAGTAAGGGTTTTGCAGAAGTGTCTTATTGTTGTTGTTTCAGCATTTTGACATTCATAATTATATTTATATATTTACATTAAATATATTAAGAAGTTAAACTTGCGTCACAGCCAGGTTTGTGTAAAGTTTTTATCCTTAACAGCAACAGCTTAAATAGCTGGCTACAAGGTATTTGTTTTTAAACTCGTAGCTACTTTGTCTTGATGCTTGCTAAGAATTAGTTCATTAGTTGTATGTTATACCTAGGTAACTGCTATTATTATTATATATGACTATTAGGTTTCATAATTAGTGTTTGTCAGGAATTGATTTTGCTTGAGCTTTTAAACTTCTGAGTATGAATTATGGAAGATGTAGCTAGCCACAAAATCTGAAGCGTGTGCAAACGTTTTAAAGGTAAATATTGAAATAATATCTTGAAACATGGTATGGTTTACTTTTAGACTGGTTTAATATAAAAGTAATTTGACCTGTAGTCGTAGTTCCTGAGTTTCTGAATTTAGGGACGTATTCAGAGACGCTGACATATCAGGTCAATTTTGGTAAAGATATACATGCAGAAATCATTAAAAAGAATTATTATGCTTGAAATAAGCCAGAGAAATTAAACTTACATTATGCCAATAGTAGAGTGGTAGCCAGAGATTTTTCATCTTAATTTTTGGAAAAAACTTTCATGAATCAACAATTACAGTTGGTACTGAATAAAATTTTATGAATGGTCTTTCATAAAAGTTTTGCAAGACAAAGTTAGTTTGCTAGTTTCAATTTTTTTTTAGAAGGACCATATAACGAAAAACTAATTCCAGTAGAATTAGCTGTTACACCTTGCAATTTTTTTTTATGTAAACTTTTAAAGGCAAAAATTATGTATATATGTGATTTGCAAAAATAAAATACGTCCATTTTTTATTATTACAGATGATTTTTCGATAGAACCCTTCTTCCAGCATTTCTGTATGTTGTCTTTCGTGTCACTATTTTTTACTCTTCACGCTCCATCACCTGTTTTAAAACTAAATGGACTCTGTCCGCTCCATCTCCTAAAGCTGTTCTCAGTTCAAACAATGTTTTTCGGCCTCGCTTTCAAACATGCGTTCTTAGTATGCATAGAAGATCCAGCAATTTTTGCTTTTAGACTAAGAACTGTACAAAAAATCAGATGAATTTGCTTACCAATGTAACATAAATATCCATTTACAAGATCGAGTAAGAGGTATACAATGAAATCACTAAGTAAGTGAGGTACAATTTCGCAAAATACATGCATGAAAGTCACCATGTAATACATCAAATCTAGCTGTCTACGCTATGAGTTAGCACTGAGAAGTATTCTTTGATACTGCTGTATTTACGCCGGAATTTCCATCTCATTTACTTCTCTGTCATAATTCAGTTTTGTGCAAATGAGTTTATCGATTAAACACCAACTGTGGAGTGCTTCGTTGTTGACTTATTTATATAATTTTTCAACAAATTTGATTCTGTCAGAGAATTTTTTTTTATTCTTAGTTATTGTTGATGTCAAATTCTTCAAAATTTATTTTCTGTTCTCTTTTATTTTCTTCTCCATTTAAGAAATGTCCACGGGGACGTTAAGAGACATTTTCTAATTGTCTTTCATTATTTCTATTAATATTTAGGGATTTCATGTAAATCTAACTTTCTAAGGGTCTTTCATTATTTCTATTAATATTTGGGGATTTCATGTAAATCTAACTTTCAGGTATTTCTATTTGATATCTATTGTCATATTTATATTCCTATTGCTTTTCTTTTTCTTTTTTATTTTAGAATGTGGTCGCTGGTTAGAACCCAGTAATGATCCAGAAAAATATGCTAATGAAAGTGGAAGTGTGATTTTTGAATGGAAATATACTTTGGATAGTGGTGACACTGCATCCAATATTGCAGTACAATGTGGTTATGTGAAAGACTCAATCTTACAAACTGTTGTGCAAAAACTAGGACATACAACCCCACTGCGAAAAAAGTGATGATGCAATGAGCTCAAGAGTGGATGTTGTCACAAGAAATGACGATCCAGGATATGTTGCTTTTAGACTAAGAAACGTACAAAAATCAGATGAATTGCTTACCGATGCAGCCTACATAGTCCATTCACCATATTAAGTAAAACATACACACTTGCAGTATTAAGTAAGTATTGTAAGATTTTAAGTATAATACCATTAACACTTATTGCTGTGCAAAAGATAGGATATACAAGTAAACACAATACGACTACTGACGCATCTTACGTAAAAGAAGATCAGGAAAAGTTGTTTTCAAACAAAATCCGATCAATAGCATACCAAGGTAACTCATATACTCTATTTTCACAAACACAGAGAAAGAAGTATACACTAGAAGTGCTAAGTAAGGTATAACTTCGTAGTATGCATGCATGAAAGTCACGATGTATACGTCAAATCCCAACGCCTACGTCATAGGTAAGGACCGAGAAGTATTCTTTGCTATATTGCTAAACAATCACAATAAATGTGGCTACAACTGGTAATCCTGTGCCATGGTTGATTTGTTATCTCATGTCAACAAGTGGAATTGAAATTGATCGATTTACATTTTAACCCTATGGCATTTTTCTTAATTGTTCTTTGGACTTGTAAATGTCATAGGAATAAAATACAGACTAGATTTGTAGAAAATATGGCGTCTTTTGTGATATCAATAACGACTTTATATTCTTTTTCTACGTAAAACACTTTTATATTTATTATTCTAAACATGTACCAAGGTTAATGACGTAAAGAGCAATATGTTCTGGAAAAACGGATCTTTTCCTTAATTTGCATTATCTAGACTACCAAGCCTCCTTTAGCTTTGACATGGAGGTGCTTTGATCAATTATAATGGTTCATTTATCCTAATGTCGTTTAATACGTTTTCACAAGACTTTCGTATGATTATTTGACTGCTTCCTTCGTCTATGTTCTTTTTTCTCATGTTCATTTTGGTTTTATTTCACACACATTTATTATTTGCGCATTTTAGCATTAAAAACCATTTTAATTTATGGATGCTTGAAATATATGTCGATTCATAATAAATAATAAATAATAATCTTTTTACACTTATCGTTAAAGTAAGAATCTTTCAAACAAAAATGATATCATTTTTGATCCCAATGACGTCATCAAAAACATTTTGGTTATATCATACCAAATTATTCCTATTCGGACAATAAGTCTACCAAGAACTTTAGGTCGCAGTATAAGCAATGCTTGAGAAATTCAAATTTATTCAAAATTGGGAAAATGGCCTATTTTAGGCAGGTGTGACGTCATCAAATTAATTTTTAACATCGAACTGTTTGTATGAAGACTGTCTACATGTATGCTATGTATGTTCCGGGTTTGTGATTTGTGGGCACTTTACGCTCCCCCACCCCATTCACACCCTAACGATACTACACTAGACGAAAATTGTCCGGTATTAATAGGTTAAAAGATATGCACTGCCTAGTTAATGTTTTTGCGTTTTATAATCCGTAATCCCAATCTCGAAATTGCAGTGACCTAAATACCTTTTATTATTCCCTATCCCCGTTGGATTTTGCGGGGCTCCAAAAAGCCATCAACAATAAACGATACTAACTTATTCGTAATAGTTTTGCGGGTACTAGTTTTTGTTTTTGCGCAAAATATTGTACAGAAGCGTTTTGGGCGAAAATTTATACGTACTAAAATTAGCAAGAATAAAGTAGTCGTTAGTCCTTGGAAAAATCCATGATTCGGACGTCGCATACATTCTGGTCCTTAGATTTTCACCAGTCACGCAGCACTATTCCGTGCATTTATTCCCTGCTAGCGCGAAGTAATGAATTACTCTGTGGTGGTCAGAAATAAGCTGCAGCGCGACCATTTTGAACAGACAGACGGTGGCTATTAATGTAGGGAAGGCCATAGTATCACAACAAAATTATTAAGTTGTCAATAAAAAAGACATATAGCATCCAGTTCCACCTGTTCACTGATATAGATCTATAACTGACGAAATATCAAGCCATAAAACAGCATATCTTAAAGTTTTTTGTCGAAAAAGGCGGAGGGTCAATCTTTCTCACCTGTATGACTCGAACAGCGTCAGAAGACTTCCTGTAACACTATTTACACTTTTTTTGAATAACAAATATCTTGGAAATGAGTCGGGATGGTTTCATTTACGTTCAATAACTTTGAATGTCTTTACTTCTGTTAATAAAACTGAGCACAAATATATTAAAGCATAACGGA
Source organism: Hydractinia echinata (assembly GCA_030067915.1). Taxonomy (NCBI): domain Eukaryota; kingdom Metazoa; phylum Cnidaria; class Hydrozoa; order Anthoathecata; family Hydractiniidae; genus Hydractinia; species Hydractinia echinata. The sequence goes on from JASGCC010002544.1 coordinate 11,216, forward strand.
CAATGATTTAGCGGAATAATAATTGATAAAGTCAGCATTCTTTCAAAAAAACACATGGTTTTACCCTTGATCATAATTAGTCAGTGAGATTGGTTTTGGCGTGAAGTAGTCTTCATGAAATTGAGACAATCCGAAGGTTTGTAATAAAAATGTTGATATATCGGGATATATTTTCTGTAATGAAGGTTAGTAACATGGTTGCCATGGCAAGTCGTAAAGTAGGATCCTTTTTCAAAAGAAAGGTTTTAGCTCTATTTAAAAATTATCTTTTGAGTTAGTGTGTTTGTGAGACCATCTTTATATATTGTAGTTGCACGCTTTTCTATAAGCAATCCAGTTAATTAAGATCTAGGACTTATATTGGGCCAAAAGTTTGCTTGCTTAGCAAACTTCAGGTCTCACACCCCCCTCCTGAACACTTTTTATTAAAATTTTCATCAGACATGCTTCGTAGAGTCATTTCTATAAAATACAAGATCACGAAGGTTGCAATATATCGCAAGGCCAAAACATCACGAACATGAGCCAATGGGTTAGGGTGGGATTTTTTGCTTTGTTTAATTTAAAAACAAAGTTCAATAAGGAAAAGGAAAAATATATTTTATATAGTCTTGATGACTAGATTATCTGCTTCTTGTGAAATTGGTTTTTATAGACCTGTATTATAAATCTTTACATTTCCCAGGTAAGATATTTCGGCTCTAACAATTGCTTGTGGACAGTAAAGATGTCAAATCTAGATGAAGCCAGGTCGTTATCTTTCTTATCATTATTACTTTAAATGAATATTTTTAAAATTAATTTATGTGAATTTAATGGCTATCCATGTCAATATGATTTTTAATCTTCGCTCAAGTTATATGTATTATTTTGGTTTGTGCGAGTAATAATTACACAACAAAATGGGGGTGTGCTATCTTTGTCAACGTTTCACAGTTGTACCATTTTAATAGCGAAATTATAAAACTCGCAAAATAAGAATTTTGTAGTGTGGTCTACCACATGGAAACATGTACACAACCCTTTTACCAAAAAAATAGTTTACTAACTAATTTATTTAAAAATTTTACATTTTAAAACCGTCATATTCTTTGCATTGAAATAGCATCATGATACCATACAAGATCGAATCTCTTCTGTCATAGCTGTTTTTACAAAGTTTGTGCCCTTAAACTTCGATCCAACCTCGTCCCCAGGCTCTTGTGACCCCTGAGCCGTTTTTACAGAGTGGCCAACAATGGCAACTATGCATAAATTATTTTGGGTATAATTATCATAAATTATAAACGATCATGTGACCAGCCTGTTCCAGGGCCTTTTCGCCGCTATCAACTTCATCAACAAGGCAAAATGCCCTGGGAACGAGGTTGATTTTGACCCTCTCTTGTTTGTTTGTTTTTAATTCGTATTTTAATGTGCAAACATTACTCAGCATCAACAACAAGATGATAAAGATAAAAAAAAATTCCCAAACACTGTCAATTAGAAATTCGTTGGTCGGCAAAAAATTCCCTTGATTTCAAGATTTTCCCTATTTCTAGTTTGTCGAGTGTAAACAAATATGTCGGTTGAGAGGAATGGTTTCTACACGAAAACCTGCGTTATGAACAAATAGTCCATCTAACAATAGAAAACGTAAAATATTGGAGGCATTTTTTATAAAAAAGTTCACTCCTACGTTCAATGATCAATTAGATATTAAGTTTATACGCTTATTTAGAAAAGGTGTAACATGAGGTCCCTTGAGCTCCTCTCGAACCTTTTTAACTGTACGTATGCAAACTTGATTTTAGTTGTTTATGTAATCTGAAGTTAGTGTACGAAAAGCTTTACTCTTAAATACTTTTTAACTTTCAAAATCGTTTTATTTTTTCTTAATTAATCACAGAATCTCTTCTAGGCATATATAAAATGTTGAAAACCTAAGAAGAAAACGTGTTTGGCCAACCTCGTCCGCAGGACTTTTTAGTTTTTTTGTTAAAATGACTCCGCCCCAATGCAAAATACAGGGAAGCCAGAAGCGTCCATGCCAACACGCGTGCGCGGAAAAAACTGACATGCTACGCAACACTGGGGACAAGGTTGGTGTTTGAAATTAGATAACTAAGTGAGCAAAAACCAGGCATTAAATTAATGTTGACATGATAAATACAGTACCACAATAATGACAAAGAAATTCCGAGAAAAAAATGAAGGAAGAACAATGTGTCTTAAATTGAATCAACAATTACAAAAGCTTAGTGGGACGTTGCATGAGTAACGATTTGAAGAATAAATGTTATACAAGCTTAAAATAACTGATCGCTCGCCAAGTTGGTTCATTTTAAAGAAGGCCAGTCACTTATTGGAACATGCATCGATACCTTTTCTTAGTGCTGCTCCTTGGAGTTGTCTTTAAGATTGGTAAGTTTTCTATCTATTAATTATGTCTCTTCGCAAAGGAGAAAAAAAGATTTTTCAAAAAATAACTTACCTATTCTGCTAATACTGTCGATTGCTTTAAACCAAAAAGTGAAAGAATTAAAAAATTGATATTTTATATTTTTGTCATAGGTTGAGGGAAGCGTTTTAGGCCACGGGGAAATTAGGCAACACGGTTTTATGTTTTTTAGCTAAAAGCTTCAGCAAATTTAAGCAACATTTTTGTTTAGGTACACCTATACGGATTAGTGGTAGGTATAGAGCTACACAGTTTTTCATAAGAATTATTTTGATAACAAACGCTAGGTCCAAAAAAGCTTAAACATTAAGAATATTTTAAGAATTATAAGTTTGTATTCCTTGAGAGGATCCAAGGTTTTTCTTTGGATAAAAAATCTGTAAAATTACCTATAAATAACGTCTTCCGTAAGCCCTTACGTAGAAAAAAATAAAGAACGCTTTAGACCGAACCCAAATTTCCTGGTTCTTACTGAAAATAGGTACTAAATTTGTTTGCTCTTATTTTCTCAATTTTTTCGTTGTTCTGTTTTGTATGTTTTGCTTGTTCTGGCTTCTTTCTTTTTTATCAACTTTAAAATTTGGAGCGAAATTATTGTCCGATATTTTGAATCTGTCCGAAAATTTATTCGCTAAACTGTATCCATCAGAACTTCTTAATATAAGGATTAATTGATTGTAATTAATGTAATGTAAAGTTGATTTCAGTTATTTATAGTGAGATGATGTACTAAGTGTACGAAAAGATTAACTTTTTCAAACTCTTTTTTTTTTACTGTAATAATAGATAAGTTAACAAATAAGGGATAAAATAACAAATCTAATCATGGAGCTCCATGATCTAATACTGGGTTTCAATTTCAATTTAATCATGAGAAAAGTTGCTAAACATAGACGTTTTTACGTGAATCCGGTCAATTTTCAAATTCGTATATAAAATAACACAGTGGAATCCCCTTAAAGCGGACAACGTCTAAAGCGGACATTTCTATAAGACGGACAGTGGGACTTGGAACGGATGGATCTTTGGTTAAACTCTTATAGAAAAACCTCTATAAAGCGGACAATCATAAAGCGGACATTCAATAAGGCTGACAATTTTTTCTGCCCCAAATGAAATTATTCACTATAAACACTCTCTACAAAGCGGACACTGTAGAAATAAAATGACGACAAAAAATTATTTATCATTTTTTTCTATTTTACACATTTATTAACTTTTTTATTTATGTTCTCAAAAACTTTTTTTATGTTCTTTTTTGCCCATCCCACTGCTTTCTCGGCACCAACAAATCTATGTTGTCCACGATCACGGAAAAGATTAAGGACCTTCAACTTTAAAATCGAAAGCAGTCTTCAATCAAATCATATTTTACTCAAAGCTTGTAACCATGTTTTAGTCCATTCTCTGTCAAAAAATACTTATTTGCCAAGTCATTAGTTTCTTATTTACAATCCTCATAAAGAATATCATGAAAAATCTTTTTGGTCAAAATTCTGTCCCAAACTAAATTTTCAGCGAAATCTCTATAAGGCGGACATATCTGTAAAGCAGACAATTTTGTTTGCACTGTTGGTGTCCGCTTTAGAGGAATTCCACTGTAGTAATAATGGGAATTTCCCTAAAGTTGTTTACGAAAAGGTTAGAACAAATAGCTCACTCGTGCTTTTATTATTAATTTTTGTGTTTACGTTTATTAATAAATTTTAATACACAATTTTTTCTCTGTAATAATAGCTGTATTTTGTCTGTCTGTTCAAAATCTTATCTGATTATATCGTTGTGACCTTTGCGCAATTAGAAACCAGGGGGCTATTAAATTAAAAACCGCAATATATGAGGCTGGATGTTCTTATTTTTCACAGTTTCTTAGCCTCAAATATTCTTATTTTATGTTTTTCCAAAAAGAGGAAAGCCGTATTATAGCCGTATCGTATTTACCGATGATTATAAATATTTTCGGATTGGAAGAAATAGTTGATGTTCAAGTTATCTTATAGTAAAATCATACATGTATACCGGAAAGCTGTTTAGAAATATTTGTTTCGTAATTCTTGTCTCTTTTCTCTTCTTATAATTTATAAAGAAATTCAAGCTGAGTGCATGTTTTCAATTTTTGATAAAATTTTAGCCTCAACGTTCTTAAAAACATGTACTGATTTGACATTTTACATTTCTTTCCGGGCTAAGTATTTAAAGGGATTCTTGGCTCAAAAATGATTTTTTTATATGTTGTGGAGAATAAAAAGTTGTTTATCAAAGCCCTTTGGAATTTTTTCCAAATCTTTTTTCGTTCTCAAATTATCCAAGGTTTTAAATATTCAAAACCGGGATCTTATGATGTCATAAGTAAGTTTTAAAAAACGCTGACATCACATTTCTACATATAATTAAAGATGAGGCCATTCTTTAACTACAAAACTTTGCACATGCCAAGATATCATCAATAGCAGTCCACACTGCCTAGAAGTTTTAATATTAAGTGAATTTGCAAGATATCTCAAGTAATAATTTATGCTTACTACCTTATTACATCATCAATGATGATGTCATAAGCTCAGTTGGAAATCTTTGAAGCTTAATATCTTGAGAACGAAAAAAGATTTTTAAAAAATTCCAAAAAACTTGATAAACACCTTTTTATTCTCCACAACATTAAAAAAATCGTTCTTGCGGCAGGAATCCCTTTTTGTGCGTTTAAATCGTAAATCAAATGAGTACAAAAGTAAAAAATTGTTCAAAAATAATTTTTTTTAGTAACTCTACCACTTATTTTTATTTCGTTCTTAATCTAAATTTAGACAGAGAAAAATTTGATACATTCTGAATTCTTAGTAAAAGCTATAAAATAACGTATGATTTTTAACACGAACAAATTTTTGATTTGTGCTGGAAGATTTGTGTCAAATAAGTACTTTTATAGACAGTAAATTCTTAGTATTAATACATTAAGAACATGAATGACTTTTGATCTTATTTTTACATTTTACTTTAGAGTTACAAAACTACTTTTCGCTTTTATTCTAGAATGTGATGACTGGATAGAACCTAGTAGCAATGAAATCAAATGGGTTAACCAAAATTCAAGCGTTCTGTTTGAATGGAAATATACTTTCAATAATAGCAACAGAAATGGATGTGTAGCCATACAATGTGGTTACTTTAACGACTCAAATCTTAAGATTCTCGTGCAAAAAGTAGGGCATACAAGTCAAATTCAGAGAGGTCCTGATAGAACGAGCTCGAGAATTGATGTTGTTACGAGGAAATCAGGATCTGTTGCATTTATATTGAGGAGTGCAAAAGCGTCAGATGAATATGTATACCGATGTTTACTGAATACTCCCTTAACAAAGGAGAGTAGAAAGTATACGCTCAAAGTGCTTAGTAAGTATTTGAAATTTGAAACATCAATCTCATTTGCTCTCATGCTATAGTTTTGTCATTTCATACACGTTTCCTTGATTTTTTTCGTGTATTAAATGGGGTATGTGAATATGCTTTTCCTGTGTTTTGTCTAGAACGGCCGGAGTTTCAGACTTTTACTGTCACTCCTGAATCTGTACAAGCTGGGAAAACGATCACAATAAATGTTGTCACAACTGGTAATCCTGTGCCAAAATTGATTTGTTATCTCATGTCAACCAGTGGGATTGAAATTGATCGATTCCCTCGTTCTGGTGAGAATTTTTACTGATTATTTTAAGACTACAAAGCACAAAGATAGATTAGATATTATGCTGCTACAATTTTATTTCTTTCTCGTAGGTCGAGTTAACAATATCACACAAAAGACATTTCTTGTGACAAAAGAATCGAAAGAAGTTTTATGTATTGCCACTGGAGATCGTACTGGTTCAGTCAATGACACAAGACAGCTAAATGTTATATGTAAGTTTTACTTTTTGAAGGTAGCTGTTATGTAGACCTTTTTAATAATCTAATATTGACTTTATTTATCAAAAATGTGCTTTTATAGCTGTGCCATTTAAAGTAAAGAGTTTGGAGCAAGTTGAGAGCATTATCGACTCGTCGATTACTGTCAGATGGTTTCATATACCATCCAATGAAACTGGTGACCCAAGTCAAGGAGAAAAATTTCTTTTACGTTATGAGCTTGTATGGTGGGACAAAACAGTAGAAAATCTTGGAAATGAGACTGTTTTGAATCTAGGTTTGCCTGGAACGCAAATACAAAATCAATTCTTTTACAAGAAGAATAACTATGTGTATTTTACCCTTTCTGGTTTGAATATGAAGCATCGTTATGGCATAGTGGTGTATGGAGTTAACAGTCTTGGAAATGGACCAGAAACTGAGATAAATACAGCTTTTCGTCCCAAACATACCGGTTAGTAGCTAAAGTTTCCGTTCAGTTTAAGTATCCGAAGATGTTGGAATGATCTACTTCTTCTAAACAACAGATGTTGACTCTTTTAGCTTTCCTCGCCTTCCCCCTTATCCAGGCCGGAAAAGGGGGAAGGTGATGGATAGAAAAGGTCCCTTCCAATATTTTCGTACTTCCCTCTGGAATACACCCTGTTGGGGCGAAAATTTATGAGAATTTTTGTCGTCTTTAGTTACTTTTAGGACATGCTGCCATGGCAATTATCAGTAAACATGTGGCGGGGAAGAAATAAGTAAAAAAAAATTGAAATGAAAAAACAAGCGTTATTAAAATTTTATTATCCCAATTCAGCCTTTTTATTTCAAGTAACATGACATATCTTAATCGCTAGTAATTCTGAGTAGGGTTAAATATTTCAGTAATGATATTCAGAACGTAATGCATCAACAAGATAATAGCATAGAGGTTATTGGTGTTAGTCAGTTGATTTCTTTATGTGTACTTTTACTTTTTATTTTCATTTAAATAAGGTGTCTTGTTAAATAATTTTTTTCGTGCTTTAAACCTTTCATATTTGTTTTCATATTTAGCAAGATGCGCACCAACCGTTATTGAGTTCAGATCGCTTGAAGACAAAAAAACCATTTCATCACCTTCTTACCCATCACCATATGATCACAATCTGAATTGTTCATATTACATTTACGGACTTCTTGATGTAAAAATTAAAATCGATTTTGAGATGTTTCAAATTCACAGTGATTCTTCATTGAAATGTAATGCTGATAGGATAGAAACATATAAAAGAGGCAAAAAGTCAATTGAATTGGTTGAAACAAAATGTGGAAAGCAGTATAATTTAACAATCAAACACCCTGCAGATTTCATGCGTCTTAATTTCATCACAATGAAGGGAAATAGTGGCAGTCAAGGTTTCAAAGCAAATGTTTATATGGTACCAGGTAGGAAAATGTTTTGTCACTGATAAAGAAAACTAATCCAGACTAGGAAAACAACAGAAACAAAGGCATTGATTTATTAATTTGTAGACACATGATTATCTCGTGTAAACGATAATTTCTTTTCCAAGTTTAAAATAATATAAAATTATTGAAGACTCCCCAATTTAGCCTAAGTCACTTAAGCGAACAGTATTTTTTTCTATCTAACTTAAATTGCACATAGAAAACATACTTCTTTAACTTTCTGGAGGTTAAAATACTTGCATAAGCAGTTTGCATCTATTTTTGACGCAATGGCATGTTGTGTCTTTAGATTCGAAAAAGAAATCCTCTAAAGCTACCTTGACTCAAAGGGCCTTCATATTGACAGTATTGGTGTGTTACCTTGTGACGTTACTGGTTTAAAGCCATGTAATGATGAGAAGAGAAGAAAAGAACGATGCCAACGAGGGAATGGGCAATAGAACAAGATAGATTTACTTTTTTAATTGTAATTTTATAATTATCTGTAAACTTTGTTAAACGTATGTAAACAAGTAGATAAGAAAAATAAAAAAGCTGCAAATTCATGGGGTTTTTTTATAAAAAAGATACTAAGGAGGTATTCAAGTGATCAAGTACTTAACATATTCTAGACTTATTCGGTAAGTTTATAACAAAGAAACAGTATCAACGAGGTTTGAATATCAAAGGTATCTTGGGTTATAAACATATCCATGGTAATTGTAACGCTATTAATTATCATCTTTTCCATCATATTTGCAGTACTTGTGATGGTAACGTGCCGGTTCACATTTGCTATTGTATTTCACATATGTACCGTGGATCCCATAATACTGTGTTTTTGTCTCCCACATATCCAAATATAAGTTAAAGCTGTAATCTTGCGAAATGTTATCGCATTCAACAATTGAAATATCTCTCACAAAGAAAACTATGCGACTAGGAAAACTATGAAATATATAATCGAAGACAATATATAACGTTCGTTATCATAACATTTTGTTAATCTTTAGAAAATAAATATAAGATTACATAGTATACTTTATTTACTTGGACCCTTGCTTGATATTGCTCCCCTCAATGTGTCGCATTCATTTAAGTAAATGCCGTATTACTGAGTTTTAAACTGCGCAGGCCATTTATTCCAATGCAATGACTTCACTAATTTTAAAAATGCTATTGACGTCAGTCTAATGCATTTTCATTGTGCCTTAACGTCTCAGTTAACAAATAAGACATAACTTTCTTGGCTACGTTAATGGAAAATGAACATATCCACCGTGCCCGTTACAGGAAATATTGACTGCGAAGAAATTGGCTCCTTTAACATATATTATTGTTCTCTTTTACGCTATTTTGATAAGTTATATTTTTCATATGGAATTTCTTCAAGGCCGTGTCAAGTCGGCAAAAGTGACTAAATTTTGGCTAGATGACTATATTTTTTGCCGACTAAAATTTCTGCCGACTTTTTTATTACCGACCAAACTTTTTTGTCGACTTTTTTTTCTGACCTAACTTTTTTCCGACTTTTTTTTTTGACCAATTTTTTTTGCCGATTTCTTTGTTTTTAATTTTTTTGCCGACGACCTTTTTTGCCGTTTTTTTTCCTTGTTGCTAATTTTTATCAGTTGTATGCAATTATTCTTGAAATTGATTAAACTTTTTTATATACCTATAAACATTTTTGTTGTTTTTGTTTTATTTTAAAAAACCTTCAAAATCTAAACTTTCTTGATCATTTTTGTCTGGAAATTGGTCAGCAAAAAGTGACTAAATTCAAAATTTTTGTCCAAGTGACTATATTACTAACAGCCGTGTTCTGCCTGTATGATTTTATAGCCGTGCTGTGAACACACGAAATGCAATATATAAAGGATGGGCGAACCCGTCCGGCCGTTTACCCGTGTTCTTGAATTTTCAACGCCCTGCATCGCGTGTTATTTTTATTTGATTTAATAAAGGAAAGGCTGATTGAAAGTTTACAATGTCACACTCACTTGAATAAAACCTGCTCAGTATTTACACAAAGCATGGTATTTCTACTATATTTCGTTTAAACATGCTATATGTAAGTATAAGTAAGTAAGTAACGGGAAGTTTTAACGTCCTTGGGGATTTCATCCTAACGGTTGGCTCTTCCTCCCCTCCGACTGTAACTATGTTACATTACCGCCAGAGATACGTATAGCATTGCTCTAACTTGCTTGCCTGCCACACAAGCCGGTCAGCGGTCAGTAGATGGCACCAAATGGGCTGACAACACTGCATTTAAAGTGCGCGGAGTGGGGACTCGAACTTGAAACCTTATGATTACAAGCTGAATGCACTACCACTACACCATCTCCGCTATATGTATATTTCGATTAAGTACGTGATATGTGAAGTGTTAAATACAACCAAAAAATGCCGATAATCTTTCTTGATCTTTCAATGTTTATTGAAAAGATCTAAATTCGCATTCTCGACCTCATAGTCGAGGTTTTATCTTAAAGAGCTCTGGGGACGAGAATGCTAAATTCGCTTAACAATGTGTGATGTGCCCAAAATGTTATCAGGTAGACACTTAGCTTAAGTATATTTGAATTTTACTACAGTTAGTGGACAACGTAACTTAGCTACCCAGCAGGCACGCAACTTCGTATTTCCACCATAAAAGGACGTTGATCCGACGTTAGGATTTCCGTTGGTTTTCTGGTTTGGATTGAATACATGAACAAACATTTTCGCATTTTATGTCGCTACCAGGTACAATTTCGGATCCTTTCATCCTTTTCAAACAAGTATACAACACCTCAAAAGATTATCAGTGCGTATGCCCCACCGCTTCACACAGACCTAGGAGGAGGATAGAGAAAGAGATTTCTCTATCCCTATCGTCCTAGAAAAGACCTGCGACACGCAGTGTATTTAATCTTCTTTTTCGTAGGGAAATTTACAATCGTCCGCATCACGTTTTCTATTTTGTTCAGATTTGATTTGTTATCTCACACGCAGCATTCACTTGTTTACTTTATATCAAATCAGAAAGTACACCGCCATCTGCTATCCTCCCATTTTTCCCTTCAGCTAAGATTATTCAATAAGAATTTCTGAATACCGCTGAACATACCGCTTTTTAAGTTCTGCCTACAGAAAAATTTAGCCGAAGAAAGAAACAAACTCGCAGCATTGTGTGCTTGATTTTTTCTTCTGCCAAATTTAGTCAGCAAAACTAATTTGTAACGTACGTTTACAGGTTCTTTAAGATCCGAGTTTTACAAATCAAAGTTTACAATCAGAATAGCATGGCATAAAACTTTTTCCAGTTTTGATAACTTCTTCGCAATCTTGGTCATCGTCGCAGCTTGCTGCACGGTCGATATATTTGCTATTGTGACGTGCTTTCAAAAAGCACCACGTACCACGTGTCTAAAAAATAAGATACCTACATTTTGTCAAAATATCCTTTATACGGCTTGCCGTTATAAGGTCCGCAAAATGTGATCAAATTTCGACTCGGTTAATAATTTTTACCGACTAATATTTTTGACTGTTTTGTTTTAACCAACCATTTTAATGACTTTTTTGCTGACTAGATTTTTTACTGATTTTTGTTTTTCTAGTTTAGCGCATTATCCTACCAAAAATAAGGGAAGAGAATACGTTGACTAAAAATCTTTCCGTAGCCGACTTTTCCTGTTATGACTATTTGTGAGCATGTTTTCAGAAGATTGCTAAATTTTAAACAATAGCGCTGATCTTAATAAAAAATGCGAAAATACCCTTGGAAAATCACTTACCCAGGACTGATCACAATATGCCCAACATTCTTTCTTGTAACAACCATATTTCACCATAAAACCGACGTTAAAACCTTCGGAATCTGCCGACACATTCTCACACAAGAAAAGCATCGCTAACATAACTGCAAAGATCATCATGTTCTTTAATTGTTTCCTAATAATAAAGTAGATCTGCTTGTCGGAAGGATACATCTATATTGGACGAGGTTGAATCGGATATCGCAAAATTATCCGACAGAACAATTTTCTTACTGGTGGTTAAAAATCAGAGTGACTTAAACTACCACAAAAAAATAATTCGATGGAATAAAGAACTCTTCGTGAGAATTATAAACAGTAAGCTCTTACCTTCACGCGGTTGCTCTGATTGGGTTTTTGTTGAGTGCTTCCCTTGGCATCACACTTACATACTTATGCCCTTATATACACTCCGTTCTGCACGATAACTATAACATTCATGTGGGGAGAAACTTTACTAATTACAATGCAGGAACTTTAGATCTTTTTTTGTTTTAAACCCCATGGGTGCTTTTCTGGTGTAATTTACAAATATTTTATACAAAGAAAATTTTATCTTAGCAGCAGAAATCCTTAAATTTCATCGATGTACGGAATGTAGAAACAGATGAAAGAGAATGTCGAAGGACAAATTAGCGCCACAAGAAAAAGAAAATAGCTCTGAATCTTTGCCAGCGTCTCTTTTTTATATGTTAGAAAAGATACAATATGCCCTGGCTACGAGGTGGGTTTTACATGCCAAGCTTTAACTTTCTTCAGGATACAAACATGTTGTGTTCCTCCCTGTAAATTAAAACAAATCTCTCAGAATTTGTTGGCAAATCTCCCCACTCTTCCCAAAATTTAAGGAGAAAGGGTATACACTGTCAACACTTTTTTACTATAACCCCCCAGCTATAACACTTTTTGATTGTACAGTAGACTCCCTATAACTCTATAACATATGGGGGATTAAGATCGTTCAAGTTATAGAGTGCTCGAGTAATAAGAAGTTACATATTTTTGTAATTTTTTATATATATGGCCAATTTAGCGCGCTTATGTGTGTTCACAAAGCACCTCATACGGAGTAAAATTAGCATTGATTCAATTTGCCGTGCGACATGGAAAGATTGAAATTTGTGGCCTTAAGAAAACAGCATTGTAGGCCAAAGTATTTCGAAGCGTGATAAACAACGTATTGATAATGACATTTGAATCATGTAAGGGCCCCCGCCACATGCTATAATACGAGACGCAATTGTGTTCACTTGGCATTGGAAACATGTAACGCTCCAGACACATATCGTAATGTTATACTAAATGGGAGGAAAAGATCGTTCAAATTGAAGAGTTGTTTGAGTTGCGAAGGTTCGAGTAATAAAGAGACGAGTTATGGAGAGTAAAAAATTGCTTGTCTCGTTTAATTTTGTGAAGGGACGTTTTGCCTCAGTTAAATAAATCAACCAACTTTGGCCATTGCAACATTATTGTACACCAAATGCTTGCGGCATAATGTAATTCAGTTACATAAAGTCACATTCTAAAAACGAGTCATATTTTGCTTATATAACTTATAAATCTAAGATTCTCATGTGTTGTTGTTGAAAACGTTTCCGTGTGGTATTTGGCAGAAAAAGTACTGTGAATATTGACAAAATACATTGTTACGTGTGGTTACGTGTCGCGTTACGTATCGAGTTCCGTGTGTTGTTAACTGACATTACGTATGTTATTAGCATGTGGATGCTGTTGACTCTGGTATTGCATCTAAACGCCCCTAGTGTTTTGATAAAATTATTTCATGAGGTATATGTTCTTTAGAATTTGATGATAAAAAATTAGAATTTCTATCGCTGAGCAGTCGTTATGGGTTCTCCGCTTTAACTGGATTTTAGCACTAAGTCTTCTGAAGTTTATGATGGAGGGCATTAAATTCATACTTTTTATTTAAGAATTTAAAATATCAAGTGAAATTTTCTTTTAATATAGCAACTCGATTTGTGAACAAATTTTCCCAAATTATTTTCTGAGCAAATACCAACGTAAACTCTGTTTCAATGCTTTTTTATATATATTTAAGGCAACCCTCTCCAGTTCTCTTTCTCTCTGTTTGTGTATACCGCTTTTACAAGGAATTTTCATGACCAAAGTAATTCCTGTTCCAATGTTTTTATATTATTATTTTCAGGGAACCCCTATAAAATAGTAAGACGAAAATCCCGTTCCCTTATTTCATAGTTCGAGTGTTTGTACTGTCTCAAAACTTATTTTATAAGTGCAGATTCTGTTTCCATGGATAAAAGAGGAGATACAACTCACAAGGCGACCATTTACATTTTATTCAAATTTCTATTGAAACTATGCGAGATGTAGAGTTCACTGTATATGCACAAATTTGCAGCACACTCGCGTTTGTTTATATTTTTGAAAAACCATTAAGATGCATATACTGGGGTCTAAGTGGATTCTGAATTTTTGTAGCCAATCATCTTTAGAGTATATGTAAATATTGAAAGCACGGAAAGCTTCTGTATTCTTGAAAGAAAGAAATCGAAATATATTCATTAAGATTTAGCTTCCCAAGGTTCGTCAATGGCACTAAAATGCTTAAGATAATAAAAGATAAGACAACTGGTCCAAGAAATGTATAATACACTAATATATAATCCACAATAAAAATAACTTTGATAACTAAATTTACAAGTCGAGTTCTAAACGAACTGTCCACTTTTGTTTCGTCTTTTCGCTTTCAATGCAATCTAGAAACAACTTGCACTCTGTACACATGTGTAATTTTAAACCGTTTGAATGTCGGTTGCGTAACCAAGTGTTTTTGGACTCCCCTGGTGCAGCTGTACTTCCGAGATTAAACATGCTTTTCGACATGTGCCGGCTACTCATTAACGCTGACGTGTGTGCCGTATGTGTGACGTCGATATTCACCGGTAACGCGTCGACAATTTGCGATGGAATGTTTGTGTTTTCTTTGATGCATTTTAAGCAGTATTTTTTGTTACATACTGTACACAGACGGGATCTTTGAAAGATAGAGAATTTAGTCCTTTTGCAACCAAAACATTTTTTTAAGTTTAAAACATCTTGATCTTTTATTAATTCCATTTCCGACCTTGTAATCTCTTGTCGAATTTTAAAAATTTCCGTTAAACTTGACCCGATTTTCTCGGATTCATCGTCTTTCTCGTCAATGTCAATCTCTTGAAGAGAATCCGAAACGTTTTGTGATCTCTCTACAGACATTCTTCCAATACTATGTCTTCGTTTATGAAACGGCAACAATGCGGCATCACGGGTAATTTCAGGAAGCACATGACACAATGTACTACTCCTGGTTTTTCTGGTTTCGTTTATTACTTCAGGTTCGACTGTTAGACGTAAAGGGGCAAGCTTCACTGGCGCATGCGTAGAGGATTTAATAATAATCTCATCAGTCTCATCGTCACTTTCATATCCTTTCAAATAGTCCTCCTCTAGTGTTTCATCTAAACTGTAGTCATCCCAGTCGCTAATTTTTCTACTCAAAGTTTCCTCAATGGAAACCTTTTTCTTTTCGTTAGACACTTCTTGTGAAAATGGCGCGCCATCCCTTACGTCTTTATTTTCCTCTATAGTAATCTCAACAGGGCTGGTCGAGCCACTTTTATTTCGCACGTCTTCTTGACTCGATACCCTCGTCCGAAGAAAATTGAAAATTTTATCTTCTGCGTTTTCTGGCAAACTATCCGAATGTTTCGTTGTATTTCCCATTCGTAATTCTTCGTTGCTTTCCGTCATGTTAAAAATGTCAAAGGGAGCACTCTGATAATCTTCCGGCTTTAAATTTCGGCGGCGTTTTTTTGTTTTCTTACGCAGTTCATCCATCACTCGTAACCATAGCTTCGCCCATTCTTTCACATACCTCTTCGCTAGTTCTGGCCCTCTCGTTTCATCCAACGAAGCAGAGTTTTCGTCTAGCTCGTGAAGCACGTGGCCCAAAAATGCTTTTAATTCCGAAGCTTCGACGTAGAGAGCCTTGCTAACGTTAGAATAATGCTTGTTTCGCGCTTCGATGTTTCGTCTCAAGAGTCGTGCCTCACAAAATCGGGTCACTTCGGAAAGCCGTTGAAAGCTTCGGTAATGACTGGATTGGAATTTTCGGCTCTCCCAACTTTCACCCAAATCTGGTTCGCTAATTCCTTCGTCAAATTCACTGCTTTGCAGAACCATTCCTGTAAAATTATATAAGGACAACTTGAGTATTTCGTTCACTTGTTTTTATTAACAGTTAAAGCTTAAGAAATATAGAACAATTTTTTTAGTGGCCGGTCGTCTCATAACTCAAAATTTCGTGACTTAGGACCGGCAAAACATGAGCTGATCCAATATGTTAGACCAGCTTCAACAAATTTTAGCTTTGCAAACAAATGTTAGTTAGGTGAAAATTACTGTTATTATTAAGGTTGGCCGACATTTCAAGGCCGTCAGGAGCCATTTCTTATTATTTAAAAGTTAATAAAAGGTCAAATTTCTTTTGTAGCGTCTTAATAAAATCAACTTTTTAAAAATTCTAAACTGGCCTAAAAATTATTCTTTGACTCAACATTTTCGTCACCTTTTCAACATTTCGTCTAGTTTTAACGCTCTTCTTGGTTCGTGATTTACTTTTATTTCAATCAATTTGATTGAAAAACAGTTAATGATCTCCTCCTTTTATGTTCGCACGTTTTTTTTTATAAGTAGCCAAGTTGACTACGGATAAAGGCCAAAATGGGCCAAAAAATTAAGCAACTCTTTAGCACTCTTCAGAACGTCCATTTATTCCTTAAACACCTTTTTCTTTCACTTATCAACCTTCCTATTTGGACTGTGGCAATAGTCTCGCATACAGTCTTAAAACCGTACTATAGTATGCTACGGAGAAAATTGATGTGTGTTATGTGTTAAGTTCACTACTGATGAACACGATCCAAAGTATGGATCGTATGAGTATGGTTTGCAATGCCAGTACTGAGTCCAGAAAAATAGCCAAAAAGGCCCTCTACCCAAAACAACCTAACCCAGATCCAAAAATGGGGTTGCTTATAAAAAAAATGTGTACTACATTTCGGCGTTAAAAGATTGAGTGGAAGCATATAAAGCAAATAAAAGTTTTATTGAAATTAGCT